>SJXQ01003357.1:0-17409 GCA_006408695.1 Aepyceros melampus | reverse complement strand
AAATATATATATATATACACACACACATACATACATATATATATATATTTATAAAGGCAATGAAGACTTAATATCTAAAATAGAAATCTCAAAAAAAAAAGAGTCAATGTAAAATATTTCCCCTTTTATTTTACTGCAGGAGTATTTGAATGTGTCTGGGTACTAAAGTTTCGTTTTCTGTGTTTACAAGTTTTATTAAAGAACTCCCTGCTGCTCACTCTTTTGTAAGCCTTTTTGTTTTCTATTTAAATTTCAAACAGGTAGTATTTGTGTTTTGATGACCAATTCTTTTAGAACTACAACCTGGAAACATTCTGTGGACCATTTTGCAGAGTTCTATAGAATTTACTTTCTACTACTTTTAAGATTAACTTCAACAATCAGTTTTTCCCATGCCTATGATGATATGGTGAAAGTATGAAAAGAAATGTTTAAACAGCTAGAGGGTGTGCCCAAATATCAACTGGATTTCCCCTTCACCGCCTCCTATTCAAAGTTATTGGTATGGCATGCATTGTTTCCTCAACCCAGTGAACTGTAAATGTTTTCCCTCCTCAACTTTTCTGAAGAAGAAACATGTTCTCAGATATATCTCCATTAAAAAAGTTAAATTAAGAGATGATTGTTTACATATTTGATGTTGTATTTCAGAAGTGCAAGAAAACCTGAGTCCAAAGTTCCTTTAATATGAATTTTGGGAAATACTTTTTTTTTTTTTTTGCTATTAACTACTGTCAGTGTTCTTTGTGGGCTTAGTTTTAGTTTTAATTTTTTTCTTTAAGTTCATAAGCAAAAGAATCAAAAGAGTTTTACCAAAAATATCTTAATTCAGATAACTTTTGGATGATAAATTCTTAGCAGTTTTGCAAATCTATACTCCTATATAACAGCTTCAATGGAAACTCAGATGACATATGTTCCACATACAACATATTTAACCAGGCTTTAGTAGTTTATCTTCAACTTTAAATATATTTATTCCTGTCAATAATTAGATCTTGTGCTTTCTTATGTACTTTATATTTTATATTAGATTTATCTTTTCCTTCTGAGATAGCAAGTTTTGCAGAAGAGTTTGCAATTCACTTAGGTTCTGTATTTTACCAAGTTGGTGCAGTAAAGTCTTCCAAGATATTTTTATTTTTAATTTTTGTTTTATATTACATTTTAAAAGTATTTGCTTCTATTTCCATTGTGCCCAGAATAAGTTGTTTTCTTGGTTATGATAAAGTTTCTTTTATAGTGTGTCACTTCTCATGTTGCCATGATTTGACATGATTGGGGTTACAGTGACATAAAACTGGTTAAAATTCAAAGAATAGCAAAAGCTCTTTCTTATGCTTTTCTGCATAGAAAAAGCCCCTGATGTCACAATCTTTTATTCTGGAATGATAGTTTCATTATTTGAACATTTATGACATAGTACAATAAACACAATTTTTGGAGATAGTATGCTTTTAATGTTACAATCAAGACGTTAAAATTAAGGATTAATATACATAGAGATATCAGAATGTGACTCATGTTTCACCGTTTATTCATTTATCTACCAAAAATTCTGAAGAACAATTATGATTTATGCATTATGATTTCCCAGACTGTGATCTTAGTCTGGGAAACTAAGATCAATGAAAACAGCCTTTGCTCTCAAGAAGTTTCCATTCTTGGAAAGGACACAGGCGGGGAAGCAAATAAGTCGTTTGCAATATTACAGGACCAGAAATGGACAACTATGCAGGGCACTGTAGTGACAAAACAAAATAGAACACTGGCCAGTTTTGTGTGGAGTTGTCAAGAAAGTTTTCACTGTGACTGAAGTCACCTAAGAGCTGAATCTTGATAGCTAATGGAGTTTTGCTAAGGAGCCCGCAGTGAGGAAGGCAGGCCTGGGAGAGAGAAAGACAAAAGCATGGAATCCTTAGGAGAGATGCAAATAGTTGGGATGGATAGAGTGTGAGGTCTTACAAGGCTGAACACAAACTACTAGGGTAAAACTAATAAATAGGAGCCAAAGCCAGTGTTGTGAGAATTGGCTGAACAATCACTCAATCTAACTCCTTAGAAATTGTGTTAATTTGCCACCTATTTCTAGAAGGAGAACTTTCTACAGGAGGAAAGGAAATGAAAACTTCTAGACAGAGAGCATTATTTATATTCTGTGTTTTCTTGTTAGTGTAAGGATGTTGAGTTTGATAAACATTCATATTGATAAACATGTTGGCTTGGGTTTATCTTTTAACTTTTTTCAAAGAAGAATATGATTAGAACAGTTTAATCTGTCTACTCACACAAAAAGAACAAAATGATCATTACATTAATTTTTCTTCCATCTCAAATTGCTTATGTTGTACAAAAGCTACCTCTTTGATAAGAAAACATATAGGAAGTTTGTTGCACCAGATGTCCTTCTTATCTAGAGAAAGGGATCTAGTTTTAGAAAGTAATGATACTGATAATAATAACTTATATCTGCATGATACCTTTTATTTTCTAAATAATTTTATGTTCATCATCTCATTATATCCCTCCTTTCATTTTGCTGCTATAAACATACTCATATACACTTATGGATCTATGATATCTGAAATATGAATGGTGGGTATTAGACCCATTTCACAGATAAGAAAACTAAGGTAGAGAAAGGAAATGACCAGTTTCTAAGTTCCATTTGTGGCAGCAGTAGACCTAATATATGGCTTAGGCCTCCTGACACTTCATTTAATGTTTATTCTAGTAAATCCTGCTGCCAGGATTCAAGAATTCTGCTCTTTTCATTTTGAAATTCCTTGAGGGTAGATATAAGAGCTCTCTAGGAAAAGAGCATAGCAGAATGATTTTAAAGTGTGGGTTTTGGGGATTCCAAGAGAACTGTTTAGTTCTATCTTCCCCCATCTATTTCTGGAAATTTTGTGTATAAGAAATTATCTTAACCTACCTGAAGTTCAGTTATTTTTATCTGTAAAATAAGGATAATGATAGTTCTTAGGGATTATAAGAAATGAAATAAGACATGTAAACACTGTAAAAATGTTCTCAGAATGTATTAAGTGCTCAGTTAATTTAATTATGATCGATAAAACTGAGACCACCAAATAGGAGCAAGACTTCAGAGTTGCCTTTAACAGCAATCATGTTAAGAAATTTGAGGAACTGAATCCAATGAAAAGATATCTATAGGGGAAGAGAAACCTATTTACATATAATATCCCTTCTCCCACCATTACCATAACCATCACAAACTCTTTTGACCCCAAGGACTGTAGCCTTGGGATTCCCAGGTGAGAACACTGGAATGGGTAGCCATTTCCTTCTCCAGGGGAACCTTCCTGACCCAGGGATTGAACCCCTGACTCCTGCATTGGTAGGCAGATTCTTTACTGCTGAGCTATCAGTGAAACCCACCATCACATATGCTAATGTATAAACTCTATGGAACTGGGAACTGAGAGCTCAGTTTGCTATGTTCATATTTATGTCATCAACATCAGGAAAAATGACAAAGGCATAGTAAGTACTCAGTCAATACTTGTTAAATGATTGTACTAAGTCTCAGATTTTTCTTAATTACTTAATCAGCTTCTTCCCAGATTTAATTACCTTAATGCTTGTTAAATTCTTTTGAGTAAAAGGAAACTACAGATTTTAAAGTCGTATAGGTTTCGGTTTGAGTGCTGAATTTGGGGATCACAAGCCATTTATACTCACTCATGTCCTTTGCATCTGTACTGCTGCTGCTAAGTTGCTTCAGTTGTGTCCAACTCTGTGTGACCCCATAGATGGCAGCCCACCAGGCTCCCTCTTCCCTGGGATTCTCCAGGCAAGAATACTGGAGTGGGTTGCCATTGCCTTCTCCAGTGCATGAAAGTGAAAATTGAAAGTGAAGTCGCTCAGTCGTGTCTGACTCTTAGCAACCCCATGGCCTGCAGCCTACCAGGCTCCTCCATCCATGGGATTTTCCAGGCAAGAGTATTGGAGTGGGGTGCCACTGCCTTCTCCGTGCATCTGTGCAGCCAGGTTGTAAAGTTAGGTTGGAGGTAATCAATAATTCAAACTAAAACAATTTGTTGCATGCCTAAGCACCCTAGAATCAGACATTTATCATGCTCATTTCTACCAGATTTACTCAGTGAAGTTGCTTTGTTCCCAGCACCCATGGTTTCCTGCCTCTGAGCATTTGCTAGAATTGCTTCTTGCAATGGGAATCCCTTCTCCGCATGGTCATGCTTAAATAAATTCTATCCTCCCTTTAAAAAAGTAGTACAGGGTATCTGTCTTCCAAAAAATTGATGCCAGCCACACTAATTCCCTTCCATTATTCCCCTTTTGATTTCGTAAGCAAAGTTTCTCCATCATTCATGGCAATGAATCTTATATTGCCTTATCCTGTCACTTGCATTATTATCCATTGCTAGCTACTTTGTGTGTGTTTGTATATTGTCTCACCCTAAGCAGATTTTAAGCATTTTGAAGACAGGGACTATATATTAATAATATTTTCTTCATTATTCTTAGTTTGTATTTTAGGAATTCAAAAAATAACTGATGGAATGATTAAAAGTTTAACTTGTAGAAACTATGTCTGCTTATATGCGGATGACACCTACTCTTTGCTAGATTCTATGATAGCTCCGCATATTGATGCTTTTAATAAACAGTATTTGTTATAGACAAGGCTTAGAATCATGAATCAGAGTGTGTAGACAATTTATAGAATAGCTCTCCAAATCAGGGGTGGTCTCTTATCAGGGTTCTAGTTGAATAACCATCTCTTTTAGGAGGCCAATTATGTATTAAGTCTCTCACTGGGCCCCTGTATTATGGCCTCCAAATGGTTCTGCACCTACTTAGTTATTAAGTTTATAATGCCTAAATCTACTCAAAATAGTGGAGTTATAATTTTTAATGAGGGTCTTTAATTCAAAACAAAATTTATAAAGAAATTAATAAACAGCAAAATGAACAATGGCAATAATAGCTACCGTTTTTAAGATCTTGGCATGAGCCAGGACTACACCAATAACTTTGCACCTGTTCTCTCAAAATTCTTTCCAGGGGCTGTAAGAAAAGTATTATCATCATTATTTTGTCGATGAGTTAAACTAAAGTTTGGGGTGGTGGTGGTGATGGTGGTTTAGTCGCTAAGTTGTGTCCGACTCTTGTGACCCCCATGGATTGCAGCTTGCCAGGCTCTTCTGTCCATGGGATTCTCCAGGCAAGAATACTGGAGTGGGTTGCTATTTCCTTCTCCATGGGATCTTCTTGACCCAGGGATTGAACCCAGGTCTCCTGCACTGTAGGCAGACTCTTTACTGACTGACCTACAAGGGAAGCCCCAACTAAAGTTTAGGGAACAAAACTAATCTAATGTTGAACAAATATTAGGTGCTTATGAAGCCTACATTTAAATTAGGTCTATTCCACTCTAAACTTTTGAAAACCTTCCTAAATAGATAATAGAGCTGTGTGAAACTGTAATTTATGTGTCATCCATACTCCAAATCTTTTTTTTTTAGTAAAGTAAGGAATTAAGTAAATAATAAAATTGCATATATTTTACTTAGTCTGATTTTACTGCTTCTTCTCTTCTTTCTTATAAATGGTGGTTAGTGTAAGAGCATGAGGCTTTTCTCTGTATTCTGCATTCATTCATTCGCCAAATATTTAATGAGCATCTGTTATGTGTCAGGCCAGTACACAGACACAGAGGTATAGAGAGTGAAATAAAATAGACAATAATCCCTAGCCTTATAACATTTACATGCCTGTAAGCTAGCAGATAATCAAAAACAAAGTTAAGTAAAATACATGCTACAGCTGATAAATACTAAAAAGAAAAGCAAAACATGGAAGGGCCATCAGTCAAAAGTGTGATTGTGGAAAGGGGCTGAAGTTAGTTTTAGGTGAAGTGGTTAGTGAGGGTCTGTCTCACTAGGAAGGGGACTTTTGATGAAAGACATAAAGGGTGTGAAGGGATTAACCATGTAGGAAAAGGTAGCAGAAAGTGCAGAAGCCTTGAGATGACATTTTAAGGAATGTCTAAGAAGCCAGTGTGGCTAGCAAGAGAAAGTTCAAGAGAATGTCAGAGTGATCAGATCATGTCAAGCTTTGTAGGTTCAGCTTCTTTCAGTGAAAGGGAAGCTCACAGGGTTTTAAGTGGAGGAGTCATAAGGTTGCTCAGGCTACTGTGTTTAAAAGAGACTTTAAGGGGACAAGGGTTGGCAGAGGAAGACCAATTAGAACTTCTTGTGATAATTCAGATGAAAGAAGTTAATAGTTTGGATCAAGTTAGTGCCAGTAAGACTGGGGACAGGTTGTCCAGTTCTGTATATAATTTTCCTTTTGGATATTTATCTTCTTCTTTCTCCTGTCCTGCCCTGATACCGAGTTCTCCTCAGCTGTGTGGGGCTGGTTCTCAGCTCCTCTGTATTTGAATACTATTAACTAGGGAACAGTGCTTCGGCATGTGGTTGCCACTGCAGTTTCCCCGTACTCATGTGCTCAGTCCTGTCCGACCCTTTGCAACCCCATCAACTCCTCTATCAACTGCCAGGCCCCTCTATCCACTGCAGTTTTAGTGCTTTTTAATCCTGTGAACATTTTGAAGGGTAGATTACCCAAGACTTATGTCACATATGTGCATTCAAGTCTCCTTTTATTTTTGGCTTAAGATCATCTGATCCTCGGGGGACCCCATCATAGTTCTGAAACAAATCTGCACTGAGCTACTAGAGGGCAGGGATCATGTCTTACATGATTTTGTTGCAAATGATCAATAAATACTTGCTGAATAAATGAATGTTCACTACTCAAACAACTGGATGTATTTTACAGAGTACCTCTTTGGATTAGGTATAATACCAGTAAATAAAAATAGACATACAGCAAGGAGAACAAATTTTGCTTTCAGCAAAGTAATTTTCCAATGGCAGGTTATTGCCACTTCTTATAGGGAAGCCTGGCATGCTGTTGTCCGTGGGGTTGCAAAGAGTTAGACATGACTGAGGGACAGAACTAATGAGAGTAAATAATAGTGTTTCTCCAAACTCAGAATCTCTAAGAATCTGGAAATGACCCTAGGTGATTCTCTTCATAAGACAAATTTGGGAAGCACTGTCTTATAGCTTATGTTTGGAATTAAAGCAGTGAGTCAGCAATTTGTAGAGCAACAGTTATGCATTAATATTTGCCGAAGTAACATATATAACCAAAGTGGTCAATATTTAAAACTTTCTGGACTGCAGTCCACAAAGAATATAAATCAAAAATTTCATCTCTGTATAGTGGTGGGATGGAGGCTCAGGAGAGAAGGTGTGTGTGTGTGTGTGTGTGTGTGTGTATATATATATATATATAAGAAATTATGACTGATTCCTGATTCCTGTTGTATGGCAGAAACCATATAAAATTGTAAAGCAATTTTCCGACAATGAAAAATAAATTTAAAAATAAACCAACTCAGTTATAAGATTGCAACTCTGTACAAGGTTCACAAAGCACTACTTAACTTTATCAAAAGCTATGCATTTTGGTATTTTCTGTTTTATTTTTACGTTTTAAAGATTTGTTTCTTTCCTATAATTTTGATCAACATTTTTACTAAATGTATTATAATGATAGAAATAGTTGAAATATAATTTATACTGACTACTTTAAAACTGTTTTCTTCATTTACCTTTATTATTGAACATGAAAGAGTTCAGAGTAGGTCATAAGTCACAATTTGAAAAACACTGTAATGTGTTCCCCTCTTTGAGGAGCACAGAGCCTCAGTTAGGAATATGCAAGTGAAAGGTGACGGATTACAATAGCCAGTCAACCGGAAGCAGAAAACGTGTGGAAGTCCCGCAGTAAACACAGGGAAACTGTCCCTATAACATGGTTCACTTACTGGTTAGTGTCCTCATTTGGGAATTCATGGTTCAGTACTTATTTCCCTCCCTGGTGGCTCAGATGGTAAAGCATCTGTCTACAATGCAGGAGACCCAGGTTCGATCCCTGGGTCGAGAAGATCCACTGAAGAAGGAAATGGCAATCCACTCTGGTACTATTGCCTGGAGTGGACAGAGGAGCCTGGTAGGTTACAGTCCAGGGGGTCGCAAAGAGTCGTACACGACTGAGCCACTTCACTTACTTAGCCCTTGAGATTTTGCCTATCCATCTGCATAGCTTAGCGTGCTCCTAGCAGTAGCCAGTATTCACAGAGTGCTTATGACGGGTCAGACACTGTTCAAAATACTTCGAATCATCTAATCTTCCCTATGACTCTAAGAGAAGTTTGGTTATTAAACCCATTTTACAGGTAAAGAGACCCAGTCCCAGAGGTATAGTTATCCAGGGCCACACAGGCAGGAACTTATAGCACCAGAATAGATGCCAGAAACGGGACCCAGTGCTCGGGACAGGCAGTACCTGGAAAGACACCTGTCTTAACTCTTGACCCTTGCTCTGATACTGGTACTCTAGCTTTTGATTCCCTCTTGCATATCCTTATTTTCAATAATTCTGTTGAGCTGTCCTCTGGCTTGTTAGATTTAGCATCTGATACAGAGCCCAGTGTCCGCTGAAATGGTTGTATCATAGTTTTTTTCCATTAGCCAGAAGAATTCTCATGGGCCTGGTAACCTATACCCTCCCATGAATTTAAGGGTGCTCATACTGGAGACGTTAATAACAAACTGAAGTATAGGTGCCCTTTGAAAGAGGCCTGTTTGCTCAACTCTGCACCTGTTATTAGTTCAGTAAATAAGATAATAAAACTCCCCAGGATAAATTGGTGTTGTTTGGAGAACCTAGCTTCCAAGAATTGAGAAGGGAAAGATGAATAATAAAACAAGGAGACATTTGACCCTGAGAAGGTCTGGCCCTAAATATTTCTCAGAGGTAAACTAGATCTTTTTTTTAGACTCATAAAAGGCTTTGGGACTTTCTAAATAAGCAGAATTTAATTGGAAGACACTGAGGAAATACACTTTTAAAAATGAAAGTGAGGTGAATAGCAGGAGACAAATATTGAGTCTTATTTTATTTATTATTTAATTTCTAATGGGTGTACTTAGACTTGCATATTCTTCTCAAAAGTATACATGGACTTATCTGTTCATTAAGATCTGCCTGGATGTGTTTATTTTCTTAAGGTTGTACCTGGATTCAAAAAGCAAAGTGAGGTCAAGTAGTATGCTGTGAGCCTGGAAGGAGGGGGTGAGGTGGATTCCTGACGTAGATTGTTGAATCTTTCTAGAGCCCTGTGCATGTGGGTTGCATGTTTAGTCAATTGATTTATAATCTGCAGTCTTTCAGACTTTTTAGGAAAAGTGAACTTAGGAATCAGTTATAATTAGTATGCATTATATCTGAACTTAACAAAAATATATATTTATTTCTTTACGGTTGCAACTGGGTCTCCCTTGCTGCACACGGGTTGTCTTTAGCTGTGGTGGATACGGGGGCTCTCGTTGTGTGTGGGGGTTTCTTACTGCAGTGGCTTCTCTTGTTGAGGAGCACCAGCTCTAGGGCTCACGGGCTTCAGTAGTTGTGGCATACCAGCTTAGCTTCCCTGAGGCACGTGGAATCTTCCTGGACTGGGGATCAAACCCTTGTCCCCTGAATTAGCAAATAGATTCTTAACCACTAGACCACGAGGGAAGTCCTCAACTGTTTTTAAGATTATAAAAGTAATATATATTCATTATAGAAATTGTGTGAATACCAAGAAGGACAAAAATGTATACTTGCTCATAACCACAGAACTCATCTATAAAAGTTCTATATTCTTTTCACTTTTTCTTCATGCATGTGTATAAGTGTATGTTTATGAATGTGATGTCTTATGTGTGGAACATATCTAAGATTAAGGTATATTATTTGTATCCTGTGTTTTCACTCAATACCAGTATCATAAAGACATCCTCATGTCATTAATAATTCTCCATAAGCATCTTTTTAAATGGCTGCATAAGAGAGAAACTTTTTTTTTTAAGTAAATAAATAAAGGTAGGTAGGGACTGAAAGCATTGTTTTTCTCAGACCATTACTATTCAGCAGAGGATAGAAAGCTTTCAAGTGCAACCTTGGAATAGCTTTGAAATGACATACAGTTTGGAAAAAAATATACGGTGAGTCTGAGTTTCAAAAGGATCATTGCATTGAACTTCAAATGGGGAAAATAAGTATAGTAAATGCAAATATGTTTCTCCAGCTAGTCCCCTAACACTGTCTCTACACTACACCCTCAAATAATGCACCTGAGCTGTTGGGGTGTGTGTGTGACTATTTTAGAAAGAAGTCAACCAGATCTCCTAGGCATTTAGAGTAGAAACACTAAAATTATTTTTAACTCTCCAGCCCCAGTGAATATTTAATCAGCTCACAAATCCTAAAGAGTCTACCTTTGAATGATTTCTTCCACTTTTTGTGTCCTTTTACCTCTTCATTTATCGTGACATAGAGGAAAAGTGGAAACTGGATGTTTGGTGGAAAACCTAGGTTTGAAATCCATATCCACTTAGAAAAATAGTCTGCTACACTTTTAGGTGAATGATCAGTTTTTCTGATGTTTAATTTATAATGTCTTAGTTGATATGATAATCATAACATCCATCTAATATCATGAATAAGAATTTAAATAGACAAAGCCTCAGAGATACTCTGGATCTATTCAAAAGATGTTGAAATATTTTAAGAAAGTCAATGAAACTCCAGCTGAAATAGTGATGAAAGTTTGCTTTAAACTTGGTAGTTGTGAATTTGTGTAGCTGATGATTCCTTTATGATATATTTTGAATCCAGGGGACAAAAGGTCGGACCAAATTCCTTTCTAAAATTTTGGAGTTCATAAGATAGTGATTATAAAAAAATAGTCTTATCATTGAGGAGATGAGAAAAGTCATCCTCAATAACTGTAGTTACACATTGCCTAGCCAAGATCTCTACGTATTTACAACCTCAGTCAATGAAATATGAAACTGTTGAAATTTCTTGGGAAATCAAGCAGAGAATTTGCATAATTGCTTCCTTAGTGGGCAGTGGTCTTTAATCTGGAAAAATATTTTGATTAATTATAGATTAATGAGCTCACCCAGGTGACTCAGACAGTAAAGAATCTACCTGCAATGCAAGAGACCCGGGTTGGATCCCTGGGTCAGGAATATCCCCTGGAGAAGGGAATGGCAGCCCACTCCAGTGTTCTTGCCTTGGGGAATCCCCAAGGGCAGACAAGTATGGCAGGCTGCAGTCCATGGAGTTGAAAGAATTGGACACGACTAAGGGACTTCCATAGAATAATGAAGCAAATTAAACCTTTTTATGAATGTTTTGCTATATAATAATTACATATATTTAGTAGCATATATATTTGTCTTTTTAAAGAGAATTTGCTAAATTGGAGTATTTTACACATGACTTTTAGATTGTCAAGGAACTGATTTTGACTTGAGATTGTAAGATGAAGGATATAGAGTCTCTTACCATTTATTTGCATTAAAACCTATAAAGCTTAAAACTTCCCATAGTTTATGTTGCATTTACTAGATATAAAGGAATTATTTAAATACTTGGGAAAGAAAAGTAAATTTAATATATTAAATTTATAAATGCAGGTTAAATTGTTCAAGGGGAATTTAATGAAGTCCTTAAAGCTTTTAAAATGGTGATTATAAAAATCTTGCTTGATTTATAAATAGAACAGCACACTTATAAACTGAACTTAAAAAGTTAAGTAGCAGTTAGCTTTTGAGTTTATAACTTGAAAAAATAAACATTAATTTTGTAAACCAAGAGAGCTCCAAATAATCTTTTCTCTGCACACAAGGTGCCTTTAAACATCACTGAATCACACCCATAGTGCCTTGTATGGTTCTTACAAAGCATACAGTCCATGGAATTCTGCAGCCCAGAATACAGGAGTGGCCAACCTTTCCCTTCTCCAGGGAATCTTCCCAACCCAGGGATCGAACCCTGGTCTCCCACATTGCTGGTGGATTCTTTACCAGTTGAGCCACAAGGGAAGCCCAGGAGTACTGGAGTAGGTAGCCTATCCCTTCTCCAGTGGATCTTCCTGACCCAGAAATCGAACTGGAGTCTGCTGTATTGCACGCGAATTCTTTACCAGCTGAGCTACCAGGGAAGCCTGAACAAAGTGTAAAAACACTTTGTAAATTCTAGAACACTATAAAATACTTGTCATTGTTTTTCCCTTCTAATTGTTTAGAAAGACATTTGCCTTTTCTCTTCCTACATTTACCATTTCTTTCCCTATATCTGGACCCTCCAGTTCTTATCTTCTCCCACCTGAAACTTCTCTGTTGCCTTTTGTTGTTGTTGTTGTTTATTTTTATATTACTTTCTACTATTAGTGAAACACTTGCTATACTTTGTATAACGAATGTAGCACTTTGTATTAATATTGTAATGTGTATCCCTTATATTGGAGGTGTTTATTCTTATTTGTTTTCTTTACTAGAATGTGAATTTCAGATCTTATTCAGCTCATTTTTAAAGCAAGTATTAATTGAGTCTCCCTTTTGTGCTAAACACTGTATTCTATACAAGGAATAGAGGCATTATTAAGAAATGGTATCTATGTCTGTGTATTTTAGGTAATGGATTATTGAATTTAATTTAATTTGACATAAAATCATTCTGTCTGAAGAAGATTCTCTAATAAAGCTTTTAGAGTAGCATTTGATTAGTTCTAAAAATTCAATTGTTGCAAATAGCAGATAAGAAAAAAATAAATAAAAATGGAAACTTCACCAGTACCATGAAATGCACTCACATTTCCCATCAGATCTAAAACATTGTTTTAAAGTGCAGGTAAATAGGTTAGAAGAAAGTTTTACAAAATGGCTGAAGCAGACTGGGGGTGGGTGGAGGCTGCTGAGACCAAACTTGCTCAATAATGAGACTCAGTCAGTGCTGTCTGCCCATTCCCGTTAAGTAGACTCTGCTGCCACTTCTGGTTCCTTTCCTCCTTCCAGTCCACCAGCCTCAGCAAGGCTGTTTTCTCTTTCCTTGAGTCCAGCAGTCAATAACATCCATTTTTGTAGCACTGGGTGATTCTCACCTCTTCTCTCATTATCCCCTCCTTCAGGGCTAAACAAAGCCACATCCCCTAGTGTGCACCACAGTCTGCAGAGCCTGTAAGACGAAAATGGCTAGAGGCGGGATGTAAAGCTTTGGCGGGGCGAGCGGGATGGTCAGTGCCGTAAAATCCCTCAGGAACATTCTGGCAGAGTTTTTTTGACACAGTTTTAAGTAGGGGATAATATATCCCCCAGAGAAAAAGAACAATGAATGTCTATCCTCTTCGCTTCAGTTCCGCTGAGTAGGCTGGGGTGGGGGGAGGCCTGAGGTCCTAATTCCGTGTGTATTTCTTATTGAGCTTATGCACGTAGACGGATAATACTCCTGGAGAAGAGGCCAACTATTGGGAATGAGTTGAAAGAGGAGCAAAACATAACAGAGTCGTTGATGGTCAGTGTGTTGTGGAAGTAAAGAAGGCCTTGACTCAAGGAGTGCTTCCTGTGTGCTAGGAATGTCATTGTCTTTTAATCCTTATAACAACCCTGTCAGGTATTGCGGCTGCCCTCATTTAACAGACTGTAAAACTGAGGCTTAGAAAGGCACATTAATGTGTCCAATTCACACACGAGAAGTTGACAGAGCCAGTCTTTCCCATCTATACCATACTGCTTTGCGGAGCCCCAGACTTTTCTTCTTGAGTGTTCATACAAACGCTTTGAAATCAGAAAGAGTGAAAATGTAGCTGCTTGGTTTAAGGGCAAAAGTGTTGGGATTGGTTTTGATTTAGCAGTCTTAGGAAGAAATGAGAGAGAGGTTTCTGTTGTTTAGCTTTTCTAGAGGTAAAGCAACTGAGAGACATAAATGTCAAGTACTGTTTAGGAAATAATTAGCCCAGGCTTGTGAAGAGGTGCCTAGATGCTGGGCTTTCATGGTCAGAAGAGGAATTTCAGGATGCTGGACTATTCAGACTATAATGCTCTGAAATTTTATGTGACGAAGCAGGGTTAGCTCTAGTAACCCTGTCTCTTAAATATCATAGCCCTTGGTTGAATTCCTTCTCCACCTCTTTCCAACTTTGTCAATCTGTGAGTCTTTTAAGTATCATAACCCTTATTCTGAATTCTTTCTCCACCTCTTTTTAACTGTATGAATCTGAGCTAGTTGTTTAGCCTTGGTCTAAGCCTTAGTTTTCTCATCCATGAAATGAGATGCTAATGTCTATCCCGTAGACATAGATTCCATTGTACAACTTAATATACGCTAATAGTTGCAAGCCCTTCCAAGTGTCTATACGTAAGGGAAGTTGAGGCAGTGGTAAATTCCTTCCTTCTCCAGTGACGTCCACCCCCAACCCCTGGTGTCATGTGAAAGCAAATTTCCAGTCTTCCTTTTGCTGAGATGCTTTGGAAGGACTGATGCTAAAGCTGAAACTCTAGTACTTTGGCCACCTCATGTGAAGGGTTGACTCATTGGAAAAGACCCTGATGCTGGGAGGGATTGGGGGCAGGAGGAGAAGGGGAAGACAGAGGATGAGATGGCTGGATGGCATCACCGACTTGATGGACATGAGTTTGAGTGAACTCCAGGAGTTGGTGATGGACAGGGAGGCCTGACGTGCTGCAATTCATGGGGTCGCAAGAGTTGGACACGACTGAGCTACTGAACTGAACTGAACCGAACTGAAGTAGAGGAAAATGCTACTACTATCAGGGGACACTCCTTAGGAAACAAAGCTATGAGAGTTGACATAAAATTCAACAATAACAATTAATTTCAAACCTAATTTCATGTGGTAGAGGAAGGTGGGTGTCCCTGGAGCTGTCTAGTTGTTTCTGAAGATACACCCTACAGCTGTGCTATCCAGGAAAGTGTCTACCAGTCAGTCACATTGGCTGCTGAGCCCTTGGAGTGTGACTAGCTTGAATTGAGATGCATTATTAATAAGTGTCAAATATATATTAGCTTTTAAAGACTTTCCAAGGGGAGAAAAAGTAAACTATTTCAAACTTTTTCTTGACTGTATTTTGAAATTATAATATTTTGAATATGTAGGTTTAAATATAATATAGTATTAAAATTATTTATTTATTTTCACTCTCCTCAGATTACTAGGAATTTTAAAACTACATATGCGGCTCACATTTTGGGCCTCATTGTATTTCTCTTAGGTAGTGCTGACCCAGAGGCTAGGATGTAATCCTTTCTTCCCAGGGTCAATCAGATCGTTGATCAAGGTATGCTGTGGGGTTTTTACCACCAGTGTGGTTAGCAGTCTCTGTCCCTATCTAGGCTTTGAGATGAATAGATAGGTGCTTTCTAGCCCTGTATTTCTAGGATCTTAACACAATCATTGAACATTAGACTTAGAAAGGAACTTGGAGATTCCAAGTTTCAACTCTTAGCTGAGGTCCAAGGAGGTTAAGTGACTTGTACACACATACTACTAGTGTCCAGTAATTTCCACATTGAAATTCACTGCCTCTCAAATGATGACCACTTTCCCCAGTGAACCTAAATATTTATACCATCTTGGGAGAATACACACCTGCCATGTGGGTGCAGGCCTGTCTCACTGGAATGGAAAGCCTTCTTTTCTGCTCTATTCCAATGTGGTCCCTGTTGAGAATTCTTATTTAACCTTCAAAATCATATACTTAAGTTCCTGAGTGAATTCTTCTTTGCCCCAGGCAAAATTAGTCACCTTCCACTCTTTCTTGTCTGCACTGCTCAATTTTACCTCCAAACATACTCTGTGATATTGACTTACTTGCATGTAAACCCCTTAAGGCAAAGTGCTTGTTTTGTGAGACCGGTGCTTGGTGCATCATAAGCCTGCAGTAAATATATATTGAGTTGAACTGTTTTTTGAACATCGGCACAGATTCTCCTTTATATTCTTATCTGTGTTATTCTGTAGACCAGTCTATGGAAACTGGGGGAAAATACCTACAACCAACTCTGTGTGTGTGTGTGTGTGTGTGTGTGTGTGTGTATTTTTTAATCATCTATAGTTTCCAAATGCTATCATGTGTTGAAAATGTCATTCCTTAGCACTTAATCTCCATCTCCCAATTAGTCATATGCTGAATTTTCTCATGAAAGGAATCTTCTCTGTATAAATGAAGTTGGACCTGTCAATCAGGGTGGATTGAGTAGGCCTGAAGAAGCTGTGATTCAGACAATCTCATTTCCATGGTGTATGCTTTAAATGCCACATCTTCAGTCAGCAGTTAGCCTCCTGTGAAAACAAATCTGAGCTTTGCATTCCCTTTGGGTTTAAAAAATTCATATTGAAGCTTGTGCTTGGAAGTGCCAATGGGTAGCCCTACTAGGATACATTTCTTTTGGTCTTTTGGCTTTCTGGAGGTAAGATTTAGAAATGACTCCATTTCCTCAGAAAATGGATTATAATTTTCCATAAATCTTGTCTATTGATACCTTCATTTTAGCATTAAAACTCTATACTAGCTCAAACAAACAGGGAATGAGGTTTTTAGCTTGCTGTATCTCTGGTTCAGTTCCTTGCTCTCTCCCTATGCAGGTATAGCAGGATAGGAGACCATCTAAACACACAGGAGTCAGGCTGGAGCTCTTGCCCCGACTCTTCAATGTTCTTACTGCTGACTCTTACTTTCCAGGCTGCAGAGACCTGTACTCGATCTAGTCCATCATACTGAAACACACTGATAAGAGATTTTTAAACTCATGTCATGGAGACTCATATACTTCAGTTCAGTTCAGTTCAGTCGCTCAGTCGTGTCTGACTCTTTGCGACCCCATGAATCGCAGCACACCAGGCCTCCCTGTCCATCACCAACTCCTGGAGTTCACTCAAACTCATGTCCATCAAGTCGGTGATGCCATCCAGCCATCTCATCCTCTGTTGTCCCCTTCTCCACCTGCCCCTAATCCCTCCCATCATCAGGAGGGATGAGCAGTTTCCAATGAGTCAACTCTTCACATGAGGTGGCCAAAGTACTGGAGTTTCAGCTTTAGCATCATTCCTTCCAAAGAAATCCCAGGGCTGATCTCCTTCAGAATGGACTGGTTGGATCTCCTTGCACTCCAAGGGACTCTCAAGAGTCTTCTCCAACACCACAGTTCAAAAGCATCAGTTCTTCTGCACTCAGCCTTCTTCACAGTCCAACTCTCACATCCATACATGACCACAGGAAAAACCATAGCCTTGACGAGACGGACCTTAGTCGGCAAAGTAATGTCTCTGCTTTTGAATATACTATCTAGGTTGGTCATAACTTTTCTTCCAAGGAGTAAGCGCCTTTTAATTTCATGGCTGCAGTCACCATCTGCAGTGATTTTGGAGCCCAAAAAAACAAAGTCTGACACTGTTTCTACTGTTTCCCCATCTATTTCCCATGAAGTGATGGG
>SJXQ01003356.1:54216-90388 GCA_006408695.1 Aepyceros melampus | reverse complement strand
CCCCGCCCCGCCCTCCAGGCGCCGCTGCGGCGCGGCGGCGGGCCGGGGGGCGGCGGCCGGCGAGCGAGGGGCTGAGCCCGCTAGCCAGCCAGTCGAACCCGGCCGAGCGGATCTGACACCTGCGTCGGGATCCGCCCCTCAGGCGCCCCGTCCCCATTCGCAGCCCTCGCGGCCTCTGGGGCCCAGGCGAGGCGGTGGGCGCGCGCACCCGCAGGGCTATGGGAGCGCGAGAGCGCTTCGAGGACGCGCCTTCCCCACCCGCCCCCAAACCGTCCTCACTGAGAAAGGGAAACCGGTGGAGGGGCGAGGTCTGTTCCCAACTCGAAACCGCGTGGTGAATCCCTTCCGTTGTACATACCCTCCCCTCCGTCACAGCCCCTCCTCGGGCCCCACTTAGCCACCCCTGACGCGAGCCCCCGGAGTCCCCGGACGCGGTGGGCGGTGTGCGTGTCCGCCCCTCGGCGCCTCCCGCCCGGCCCCGCCCACCGCCCGCGCTCCCCTGCGGACCCCGGTCCCCAAGAGTCCCTTCAAACGGCGGTCTCCCCTCCGGAGGCAGGAGGCAAAGATCTGGGGACAAAGATCGTAAATACCTCTGAGGTCCTTCTCCGTGTTCAGAGTAAGGACAATGCCTCTGTATAGTGTGAGGCCAATTTTTAACTACATCCTATGTTCTCAGGGCTTTTGGCAGGTTTTAAGATGCAGGCGGGGCCGCGTGGCACAGCCAGCTCTACCGCTTAGAAACCAGTGTAAACCTTGGGCAAATGAAGTTACCTAACTTTCTCTGAGCCTTTGTTCTGAACAGCGTATGTTCCAAGGTTGCTGTGAGAATGAAATGTGGTAATACACTTGAAAGCATTTTGTAAATTCTCAAGCTTTGCGTAAAAAGGAATGTTCACTTCATTATCTTTCTTCACAGTATGGCTGAGAAGGGACAGATTTTTTAAAAGATGGTGCTGGTAATTTCACGCTGGTGAGGAAGGTCCAAAAACTCCTCTGCAAAGGAGCATTAAGAATATGAATCTGTTGAAAACAACCCAAATGTGAACGGGGAAGGAAGATGTGTATAGGTAGGAAGGAATACTATTCAGCCATAAAAAAGAATGAAATAGTGCCCTTTGTAGAAAGGTGGATGACCCTAGAGAGTATCCATACTCAATGAACTTAAACCAGACAAAGACCAATACCATATGATATCACTTATATGTGGAATCTAAAATATGACACAAATGAAGTAACTTATCTACAAAAGAGAAACACAGACTGGGAACAGGCTTCAGAGAGTGGAACTGGGGGAGAGATGGCTTGGAAGTTTGGGATTAGCAGTTACAAACTCTGTTATAGTGAATGGATACACAAGGTCCTACCATATAGCACAAGGAACTATATTCAATATCCTGTGATAAACCATATTTACATGGAGATAGTCACTTCCAAATAACCTTACTTATTTCTTACCCCCAGATATCCCCAGCTGTGCTACAGTTATGTCCTAAAAAGTCAGCCTTCTTGCAGATCACAATAGCTTCTCAGTCCCCTCAGCCAACAAATTCTTTTCAGCATTCCTTTCCCAATCTTTACAGTCTGCTTTTTTATTTATTTACCAGAGTCCCCTGACAGAAACGTAGCATGATTTAGGGTGTTGTACTGCAATTACTATATGTTATGACACTGAGCGTAACCTAGGATAGTGAACAGTTTTCAAAGATACAAACAAGTAGAGGGGCAAAAGTGCTATATGACCTATTGTTGTTGTCTAGCCGCTAAGTTGGATGACACTCTTTTGCAACCCCATGGACTGCAGCCCACCAGGCTCTTCTGTCCATGGGCTTTCCCAGGCAGAAATACTGGAGTAGGTTGCCATTTCCTTCTCCAGGGTATCTTCCTGACTCGGGGATCGAACACACATCTTCTGCATTAGCAGGTGGATTCTTTACCACTGAGCCAACAGGGAAATACATATGATCTACTACCTTCAAGAGAAAGGGGGGGGAAGGTCTACAAAACTAAAAGGTTGCTATATAGTCCACTCTGATACTATCTCCTGGAACATAAAGTACTTCACTTCAATCTGAAGAGGAAAGATAATTATTTTGCAATCAAAGCTTGATCACAGAGATATGACCACAGTGAGCCCAAGAAACACAGGGAAACTGGCACAGAGAAAAGGTTGCAGACATGCCCAACAGAGGATCCCAATTCACAGTGCCATGAACATCCAGGAAAACCAGGTTGTATAGGTGAAAGTGTGGATAGGGAGTATTAGACTAGTAACTAACTAGCTGCTTATCTTTTTAAAAAATGCTATCAATCATTCAATACACTATCAATATGTGCCAGACACAGCCTAAGAAATTCAGAAAACGCTGCAATTTTGCTTTCACGTAACCTACTCAGGGAAACAAAAAAACAAACCTGGGAGTATATTTTTTAAAAATAAAACCGTGAGAGAATTCCCTGGTGGTCCAGTGGCTAAGACTCTGCCTTCCTTTCCTGTTCAGGGAACTAGATCCCACAGGCCTAAGACCTGGTGCAGCCAAATTAAATACATAACTTTAAAAAAAGAAAACACAAAGCCAGTGGCATGACACTGTATTTTTTGCATTTCCATAGTGGGAAAGCAAGGTTCAGTTTCTTAGGTTCAATCATAGGTTCGAAGTAGTTATAGGTTTCACAGGTTGATGGTAGTTGTCTGGACAGGTAAGGACTCACATCTCTTTTTGGGAACAGTGTAGTTTATCTTGATTTAATCATGCACCATTCGTTTTTAACCTATAAATTCATATTCTTCAGAAGAGGGTCAGTTGAATCCCTTGAGATGACATATTAGTAACCTCACATCTCTGGAGTCAGATAAATCTGATTTATCTGATTTGAAATCCTAGCTTTACTTACTGGTGTCATGGGATCGTCGCCTCAGTTTTCTTGTCAACAAAATGAAGATTATTTCACTGAACTTTAAGGACTCATGAAAGTGAAAGTGGCTCTGTCATATCTGATTCTTTACAACCCCATGGACTATACAGTCCATGGATTTCTCCAGGCCAGAATACTGGAGTGGGTAGCTATTCCCTTTTCCAGGGGGTCTTCCCAATTCGGGGGTTGAACCCAGGTCTCCTGCATTGCAGGCGAATTCTTTACCAGTTGAGCCACCACGGAAACTCAAGGATTCATGAGGTAACATAAATATAATGCACTATATAGAAACTGCACATTAGCTATTATTATACATGGCTGACACAAAAATAGTCAAATACCAAAGAGAAGTTATACAATGTTCAGACATGTGGTGATAGTACAAATATACATATTTACTGATGTCCCTTTGATTGTGAGACCAACTCTACCCTGAATAATATGTGAGACAAAGTTAAAGTACATCCTTTGCATAAAGCAAAACATTTCCAGATTTTTGTTCCTAGACATAATAGAACCACTGGGGAGCTTACATCAGAATATCTGGGGTGGGGTCCAGATACCAGTATTTGCTAACACTCTTCTGGGAATTCTAAGGTGCACCCAAGCTAAAGACCAAGGTTTAGACAACAGAGATGCTGGAATTATCTGTATGACTTTATTAAAATGCTCTTGGTGGACAATGTGAAAACAGTAATGGGGAAGGCACATAAAACAGAAGATTTGATGAAACAAAATCTCCCAACAAAGTTGCCCAGGTTCTCTCTGATTCCACTCGAGTTGCACTGGTGTATAGTTACCTCAGTCAGAAAAGCATAACTCATCTACCTCGGAGACTGCAGGTCAAGCAAAAATCTTTAAGTACCCCACAGTCACCATCTGGTGCAAGTCTTCACCTCCTGGAGTTAAAGACAAAGAAACCAGCTGGGATTTGATCAAAATGAAAGGCCCAAAGTAGTAAAGAGAAAAACTATAAACAGGAAGGAATCCAGAATTGTGGGATATCTAATGTGATTTTTGTGGGTGGAGAAAAGGTAGTGAGTCTTCTATCAGAATGTACACAAGCAAATAAGGAACAGTAGCAGCAGCTGCAGTCAGTCTAGCTCTCCCCAGGCTTCCTCTCCCAGAGTCAGCCGGCTAGAACCAGCCTGGCAACAACAGTCTTCACAGTTAGAAATCGCTAAACCCTGATCTAGCCTTTCTCCACCCACGTCCCTCCTCCTTTCCCTCCACTCCATTTCTGCACAGTAAGCTGAGCGCTTCTAACTATGCTAAGAAAATGCCAATGCCAACACAAAGGAGGATAGGGTGGGAAGAGGCAGGAAAGACATTGGCTGAATCACAGAAGGAAAAAGTGTAAAGGAAAAAGAAACAGCATGATGTAGATTTTTTTTTGTCCCTTTAGTTGTATCTGCCCACTTTTACTATACTACGCAAGAGTACACAGAATGTTTAATGCAGATTCCTTAGCCTTCACCTTTGACTTTCTGAATTTGCCAGAGTATCTGCATTTTTTTTTTGAGCCAAACACAAAGATAGAATCAGCCAATAGCCTGCAAGTTTACCATGTAATCTTAGACACACGAAAGTTTGAGAATAGTGTCTTAAAGAAACAAGCCATCTGTAAAATATTCTTAATTTAAAGCACTCGGCATTTATAAACTCAATGGAAGCCCCAAGTAACCTTGTAATGTTGAGTAAATATTGTTAGTCTCTTCTAACAGAAGAGAAAATTGAGGCAATGAGGTAAGATCATTGGTGGCAATTTCCCAGTCTCCGGATTCTATATCCACTGGAGTTTACTGAAAGTATCTCAATCTAGGCTTCCCTGGTGGCGTAAGGAGTTTGCCTGCCAATGCACCAGACATGGGTTCGATTCCTGGGCGGGGAAGATCCCACGTGCCACAGAGCAACTAAGCCCACGAGCCACAACTATTGAGCCTGTGCTTTAGAGCCTGGGAACCAGAACTACTGAAGCCCATGCATCCTAGAGCCCGTGCTCCACAAGAGAAGCCACCGCAATGAGAAGCCCGCATATGGCAACTGGAGAGTAGTCCCCGCTCTTTGCAACTAGAGAAAAGCCCAAGCAGCAATAAAGACTTGGTACAGCCAAAAATAAATAAACAAAATTTTATTGGTAGTATCTCAATCTAGGAAGAATGGAGGAAGAGAGAATGGACTAAGCAAATGTGGAAAGGTAACAGCATGTTCTCTTTAAAGAAATAATAGCGGGAAAAAGAAACAGGGGAGAACCTTCCACTCAGGGCAGAGTCACCTGATTGAATTTGTTGACATTTCAACTATAGAAATGATATCAAACCACACATGAGCTGTTGGATCTGCCATGAATGTCACAATAGAACCTTGAATGATTAACAAATATTTACAGATTGAATGGATGAAAGAATGAATGAGCACCATCTTGATTGCTCTGGTCCTGTTGCTGTATTTTTCACATTTAAAAAGTTAGACTAAGGCTTCCCTGGTGGCTCAGTGGTAAAGAATCTGCCTGCCAATGCAGGAGACGCGGGTTTGATCCCTATTTCAGAAGATTCCACGTAGCATAGGGCAACTAAGCCTGTGTGCCACAACTATAAGCCTGTGCTCTACAGCCTGGGAGCCACAACTGCTGAAGCCTTCAAGCACTCAGCAACAAAAGTAGCCACCAAAATGAGAAGCCCGCACACTGCAACTAGAGAGTAGCACCCACTCTCTGCAATCAGAGAAAAGCCTGAGCAGCAACGAAGACCTAGTACACCCAATAAGTAAATAAATAAATTATATAAAGTTAGACTGGGGAGCTCCATTCATTAGTCTGAGTTCATGTAATTATCTTTGATGCAAAGAAACAGAACAATATCTATTTCTTCATTTTGTTTTTAAATCACTCTTGCTCTCTTGGGTTTCAAACCCAGGGTGATCATTAAGCTAGATTTATTTAATCTTCCTTACTTTTCTCTTAGGTTAAATAGCAAACTCCACCTGACTTCCCCAAACTAACTGGTTCCTTAATTTTTCATTTCAGTGTCTCTCAATTTGGGATTCATCCTGGCAGCATGAGGAAACACTGAAAAGAAATACAAAAAAAAAAAAAAGGAAAAAGAAATTTTATGTTAAGTGACACAGTGCAATTACTAGGCAAATCTCTAATATGAAAGTTTCAAACCTTCCTGCTAGTTTTCCAAAAGTTCTCTGGACAATTAGGACAGACAAGCTAGGCCAAGATTGTTGTTGTTGTTTAACTGGTCAGTCATGTCCAACTCTTTATGACCCCATGGACTGTAGCCCTCCAGGCTCCTCTGTCCATGGTTGTTTCCCAGGCAAGAATACTGGAGTGGGTTGCCATTTCCTTCTCTAGGGAATCTTCCTGATCCAGGGATCAAATCTGCATCTCCTGCATTGGTGGTGGATTCTTTACCACTGAACCATCTGAGGAACAGAGAGGTTGAATAACTTGTTCAACTCACACAGTTATTACTAGCTAGCAAGTGGCAAAGCCATGATTTGAATTCAAGCATCAAAGTACATACTCTGAACCAACTTCTTATAAACCCTCAATGACTGCACAGTTGATTTTGTCTGCAGTTTCCTCCTACTACTTAGTATGTAAAGTAGTTTAGGATAGCAATGCCTGATATTTTGACTTATGTCTCTAACATAACATACAATTGATACATAACAGTGTGTGTGTGTGTGTGTGTGTGTGTGTGTGTGTTAGAATTTGTCACAAAGGATCTACAAATCCATCAATCAAACATATAAAGATTCAACCAAAAAACTATTACTGTTACTCTCTGAATATGTATAGATTCTACTGTGATCAACAAAGTACCAATTCATTTGTCATAGATGGATTTGGTAAAGTCACAGAAGATTTTTTATCATTAAGCTTCTTCTCAAACTTCAGTTGCTAAACATAAAAACTACTATTTTGTGGGAAACTGTGAAATGCTTTGAGGTTCAAAAGGGACTCATTAATAGGTTGGGGCAAAAAAGGATTGAGCAGAAACTCTGGGTTTACTACACAAACCAGGGTTCATGCCTGACAGAGAGGGCAGAAAGTAGGTCAGTGTCCCTGGCAGTCAGAGCTGGTAGAGAGTATTGTCACCCGAGAAATGGGAAGCGGGGGAGGGGGAAGGGGAAGGGAAATGGAATTTAAGGAGGAGAAGTGGAGACCCTTTGAGGTAGGGAACTGTGGGGGCGGGAGGGGAGGAATTTACAGAGGCGGGCTTAAAGCCTGCCTTTCACCAGCTAATGGCAGAAACAGCTGAATCCCTGCTTCCTCCTCCTTTTTCCCCAGGCTGCTTTCTCCCAGGCCTTATTCCCTACCTCGGATCAACATCAGACCCCCTCTGCTGGAGACAAAGACACCAGAGAAGGGAATGAGGAAATAGACAAGCCTGAAGAGGAATAATTTCCATAAAGGAGAGAGTGGTGAGGAGAGAAGTGAAGAGAATTTTAATTAAATCCAGGGAAACATGATGAGAGAGAAGAAGGAGCAAGGCAGATGAAAAGAAAGGGAGAAGATGGCTGAATAAAACAAAAGATATATTAATGAATGGAGGACAAGTAGTACCGGAAATACAGCTATAATAATCTCTGATGTTTTAAAAATGAAGCAAGCAAAGACCTGAGGAAACATCGTAATAACTGCAATTTGAAACCATCCAAAATAGTACTGTTTTTGCAACAAAGCAAAACTGACAGGGTCCCAATTAAGACTTCCCTCCTCAGCCCACCTCCAAGTTTAAAGTTATGCCACTTATCCATGGAAATCTAGAAGTTCTCATGACTAAGTTGAATACCTCATTCGAGGCATAGGTAGTCCCTGTCAAATTGTTAATAATCATAGTAATAACAATAACTACTTCTGGAATGTAGAGACTGTATTTCAACACCCTTGTTTTTGAAATATCGTGGACTTCATAAACTATTTCAATCACTAAACAATTTTAAAGAATTAAAATGAAACAAATTGCTGATCAAAACTGAATGTCCTTGGTTTGAGCCTATCCAAGGATGTCCCCTCCCCCCCCCAAAAAAAAAACCAAAACCCAAACTGGACATCTTTCCATTACAGCCAATAGCTCTCTGGTCTAATAACAGCACCAAACAAACAAACAAACAGACAAAACCCTATCTCTCATTTAAGAACTGGCCATGAAATTAAAAGACGCTCACTCCTTGGAAGAAAAGTTATGAGCAACCTAGATAGCATATTCAAAAGCAGAGACATTACTTTGCCAACAAAGGTCCGTTTAGTCAAGGCTATGGTTTTTCCAGCAGTCATGTATGGATGTGAGAGTTGGACTGTGAAGAAAGCTGAACGCCAAAGAATTGATGCTTTTGAAGTGTGGTGTTGGAGAAGACTCTTGAGAGTCCCTTGGACAGCAAGGAGATCCAACCAGTCCATTCTGAAGGAGATCAGCCCTGGGATTTCTTTGGAAGGACTGATGCTAAAGCTGAAACTCCAGTACTTTGGCCACCTCATGCAAAAAGTTGACTCATTGGAAAAGATCCTGATGCTGGGAGGGATTGGGGGCAGGAGGAGAAGGGGAAGACAGAGGATGAGATGGCTGGATGGCAGCACCGACTCGATGGATGAGTTTGAGTGAACTCAGGGAGTTGATAATGGACAGGGAGGCCTGGCGTGCTTTGATCATGGGGTCGCAAAGAGTCGGACACTGACTGAGTGACTGAACTGAACTGAACTGAATGTTCCTTTCTGGATAACTGTTAAGTTTTAAACTATCTCCTGGTGTAACCAAAAGATATGTGTAATGTATCTGCCAAGATGAATTGTGTCTAGAAAGAAATAAGGGAGGAAAAACTAGGAAATAATCTCAAGTTACCAGAGGAACTAAGGATATATATACACACACACACACACACACACACACACTATATACTATGTATCCTATATAATGACTATATATATAGTGCCTCCATCTGGAAGAATGTTGCCTTTCTTTCTCTCTTCCTTACAAATTTCTTCCGAGTAAGAAATTTTTCCTGCTTATATTCTGTTTCTCATTCATTTCTCCTTTCTCCGATTTTCTTATTGCAACAGCTTCTCTGTTTCCACCTCAGGTTGCCCCCATATTTCCTTCTGACTTTGTTGCATCTTGGCTTGGTCAGCCAAACTTCTACTCCACTCTGAGAGCTGGAATCTGAAACAGCGCATTTGGCAAAAAGTCAGTCACACATACCACACAACCACAAACAAGCACTCTGACTGCAAAATCCTTTCAACGGTACATTCCTGTTTCTTGCAGTCAGCAGTTCACATAGACCCGCGATCTGAAATAAGCAACGCATACATTCACATGCATTCTGCATGCACATGGCCTCCGCAGTCAGCTCACAAAGACACAGTATCTGCAGAAAGGTCTTGCAGGCAGCATACACAGGCGGCGCATTCCCCGCCCCCTTTCCTGGCTCTTCCTGACTGGCTCTTTCTCCCAGCCACCTCCGCCCCTCCTGCTGCCTGGCAGTGACTCCCCTCCTTTTCCGGCAGTTAAGTAACTGCGGTACCATCCATCACTCCCCCAACAGATCCTCGGGCGAAGCGATTGTTTCCTGAAGCTCTCTCTTCCCCAGGCTGGGAACTTGCTCTTGCAAAAGGACTGTCAGAACAGAACCTTCTGGAACACAATGCTGTGGCCTGGTCCCTAGTGTCCTACTTGTTTGCACGGAGTTTAATTTTGCCGTGGGAGGCTTGGGGAGAAGGAAAAAGGAGAAAGGAAACAGAAAGAAGGGAAGGAAGGAGAGAAAGCCGCGGGAGGCATTTCCATGAAGACAATTTGAACAAAAGCAGAGAAACAGTTAGGAGGGGACAGCAGAGGAGAGACTAAACGGAAGTGTGAAAATAAACGGAGAAACTAAGAAAAAAGTATAAAGATCTATTGAAATTTTTGTTACTCACTAAGTAACTGAGGTGATTCTAGAAGTAGGTAAGAAGATTCAGTAGGTGAATCAGAGATAAAACAATCTCCTGATGAGATTGTATCATTTGAAATTTCTGAAAAAGACGAAACAGACAACAGTCACAACAGGAACTGTTAACTACACATTTGAAAGATGCTTGGAAAGAAAGTACATTTGAATTTAAGTTAAACTAACATGATCTATCCCAAATAGTGCAATTTTGAGATATACTAAAATTATTAGTGCAGGTCAAATTTATTTAACCATCCTGCATTTTTTCTGGCAGTCACACCCTCGGAGGAAGTTTGAGAAATACTGGCATGAAGAAGTCTGAAGTCCTCGCTTTTAGTAAGAACAACTGGAGGTGTTCTTATCCCCATTTGCAGTTTCTAATCCCCACGCCAGTCACACCAGACTGAAAAAAGAAGCTCAAGAGTTTTCATTGTGATGTAGTTTGGATTATTTTGATGCACTAAGGCTCGATAACCACTCTTCCTCACAATTCTTTCATGGAGCCCTCCCTAAATCTGCATGCGTTAATTGAATTAGGGGGCCATTAGAATGAATGGCCACCAAGTAGAATATAAGTCTTATGGAAGAACCCCCGAAATGAACATTTTGACCAACATAACACATCCCACCAATAATTTTCTTGCTTCTCCCTTTTCCCTACAAAGATCTCCTCAACTCCTATTGAAGCTGCTCAATTAGAATCGATTTTTGTTCATGTATACTCGTAAAATACTCCGATTTTAAAAATCTGAGTCATGGCACATGCTGTAGCTTGCCTTGGTGTCTTTGTTTTTGGGCTTCCCTGGTGGCTCAGTAAAGACTCCATTTATAATGCAAGAGAATGAGGTCTGATCCTTGGGTTGGGAAGATCCCCTGGAGAAGGGAATGATGACCCACTCCATTACTGTTGCCTGGAGAATTCCATGGACAGAGAAGCCTGGAGGGCTACAATCCGTGGGGTCCCAAAGAGTTGGACACAACTGAGCAACTAACATTTTCACATACTCTTAATATGCCTCAGTTGGTCTTTTAGCTTTCTATTGTCAGCAGAGGAAACAGAAGGAGCTCCCGAGTGGCCTCCTAGAGAAATGAGGAACCGTGTAAAAGTACCCATTTAGCTCCTTTAACGCACGGCTTCTCGGGAGGACGTGGCTGAAACCCTCTTGGATCCTTGGGTTATGAGCTGTCAGACTTTCTCTGAACATTTCATCTTTCCAGATTGGGTCCAGAAACCAGCCAAAGTTAAACTGGGTCCAACTTAAATTAAAACCAGACGGGGTTGGGGATGGGATTGGATCTGACCTAAACTGGACTAGGTCCAGTGTGAGCCTGCAGGTGAATAAATTTTAAGACTGAACGAGTATATTAATCTCACCAAAGATAATCTTGAATTGCAGTGGCCACAGTGGGGGAACTTTTAATTTTTAGATCCATTCAAGATATGCCCTAGACAACAAGGATTCCCAGCCTCTCTCAAGAGTAAAAGGAAAATTATTAATCCTCCTCTACAGTTTCTCTGCTTCCCAAGTGGCTCAGTAGTAAAGAGTTTGCCTGCCAGTGCAGGAAATGCAAGAGATACAGGATCAGTCCCTGGGTAGGGAAGGAGGACATGGCAACCCACTCCAGTATTCTTACCTGAATAATCCCATGGACAGAAGAGCCTGGTGGGCTACAGTCCTTGGTGTCGCAAAAGAATCACACATGACTTGGCACCTAAACAGATTTCTCTGTCTGCACTCAGGTTTTCGGTTCTTAGGGACATATGCAGGCAGCTCAGCCCCAGAATAAGCTGGACATAAACGTGGGCTATTTGTGGCTAGGGTCCTACTGACTGTCCTTAGTCAGACTGGCTGGCTGTCTTTGGGTTAGTTTTTGAAGTAGCTCCAGATCTAGGAAGGTATTATCATTTGCATCCTCTTTGGAGACACCTCTTGGATCCCTGGGATTGTTCCAAACTATCAGGAAATTTTACTGTTTATCCCAGCTGAAACCTGACAAAATATTTGAGGGAGGGGAGGAGAAGATCTACATTTTTTTAAGGTAGGCCTGTGGTCAAAAGTTGGCCTAATTGGAAGTAGATATTAAAAGTCTTTTTTTTTTTTTTTAAGGCATTTTCTCCTAAGCTAAAATGAAACTATGTACCCAAAGGGAAAGACAAACATGCTGAGGTCATTGTGGAAGCATTTACGAAAACATTCCAGAGACCCACAGCTCTAAATCTAGAGCACAGGAATCAAGATTTCCATCTTAATTCATGTATTTGAGTGGGTGGATCAGCCTCTTGATTTCATTCAGCCCTATTCTTTGAGGATTAAAAACAACCATACTTGCCCTTCTAAGTGAAGTCCTTATAAGAACAGAAATTCAGCTCTGGAAGGAATTCAAAGCCCAGAGTAAAACTCAGGTCGACTCTGTGGAGTCAGTCAAGCCCCTTGGGAAAAACAGGCCTGCTAACCTGTTTACAGGGTTCTTGGCAGCGTTTCCAGGTAAAGGAAGGTCACTTCCTGCCAGGCCCTTAAATCTGGCAATTATCCCTAAATCTATAATTCAGGTCATATAGTTGCACAACAAAAGTCCTGACACTTTCTTGCTAGGATGGTCTTGGATAATAGAATTGCTTGACGTTACTTATCAGCTTAACAAGGAGGAAACTGTGCCACGGCAGAATGCCTCCTGTCACACTTGGATCAACACCACTACACACTGGTATTGTGCTAAATACACGAGATTAATAAATAAGCCACTTGCCTTTGGTGGGTTGATGACCCTTCAGGTACATTCCCTGATTTATTTGATAACAACTGGTTTGTTCATAGAAGTTCTGATTAAGGAATATACCTCTCGCTCTTGGTATTATCCTCCTTATAGTCTGTGAAAAACTGACTCATTTGAAAAGACCCTAATCCTGGGAAAGATTGAAGGCAGGAGGAGAAGGGGATGACAAAGGATGAGATGGTTGAATGGCATCACTGACTCAGTGGACATGAGTTTGAATAAACTCCGGGAGTTGGTGATGGACAGGGAAGCCTGGCATGCTGCAGTCAGTGAGGCTGGGTCAGAAAGACACAACTGAGCGACTGAACTGAACTGAATTGAATAATAACCATGCTTGGTTCCTTGGTGCAATGTGTTCTCCCACAGGTCTTAAATGCACATTCATAGCCATCAGCTGCATGTCAAATGGTCTCATTGTGCTTGCAGAACAGAAACAAGATGAATAACCCCCTCAAAATTTTTTTTTCCTTTTTGGCTGGGCCATGCAGCTAGTGGGATCTTAGTTCCCCCAACCACCAACCAGGGGTTGAACCCCAGTCCTTGGCGGTGAGAGCACAGAGTCTTAATCACTGGACTGCCAGGGAACTCCCCCAAAACACATTCTGTGAACCTGACATCATAATCAGTATCACAATGAGACAAAAGCAACTTAATTCTGATGGTGACTGAGGAGTTCTGCTAATACCAAATTTTTGGTGACTCTCCCATGTACAAGAGGATGATCAGAAGGGAGAAATCATTAAGTTAATTAAGCAGGGAGCCATTGGACTGTGGAGGCTCTAATTCCAAGGTGACTGTATATAAGCAAACCAAAATCTAAGCCTGTAAATGTCTCAAGGTTATGAAATTGAAACTTAAGGGTTGTTGCTGTTCAATGGCTAAGTCGTGTCAGACTCTTTGCAACCCCATGGACTGCTGCAGCACACCAGGCTTCCCTGTCCTTCACCATCTCCCGGAATTTGTTCAGACTTAACGTCTATTGAGTCATTGATACCATCCAGCCATCTTATCCTCCTCTTTTGCCCCTTCTCCTCCTGCCCTCAATCTTTCCCAGCACAAGGTCTGTTCCAATGAGTCAGCTCTTCCCATCAGGTGGCCAGAGTTTTGGAACTTCAGCTTCAACATCAGTCCTTTCAATCAATATTCAAGGTTGACTTTCTTTAGGATTTGATCTCCTTGCTGTCCAAGGGCATCAGTTCCTCAGCACTCAGCCTTCTTTATGGTCCAACTCTCACATCTGTATAGGACTACTAGAAAAACCAGAGCTTTGACTATACAGACCTTTGTTAGCAAAGTGATGTCTCTGCTTTTTAATACACTGTCTAGGTTTGTCACAGCTTTTCTTCCAAGGAGTAAGCCAACCACAAACAGCTATATAGGCCTTAAGTTATAGCCAAGCAATAATTCTCTTGCTTTGCTTGTGCCTTTTTTCTACAAAAGTCTCACTCCAAGAAACTAGGTGTTGTGTTTTGTTTTGTTTTGTTTTCTACATACCAAATGTGTGGTTCTGACTCTCTGACACTTCCCAATTTCCAATCACTAGCTGGGTATCCTACAATTCAGTTAGATTGTAAAATTACGTAACCAGAGTTAGTGCTGGATCTCTCAAGTCTGGGGCTGAGTGCCACAAGACTGCTTCCACTTCTGCTGCCTCCTGTATTTCTGAACACCGGGCTATAAATCAGTGTTCTCACAATCTTTTCCTCAAGTTTAATAATTTTGTTAAATGACTCACGGCACTCAAGAAAGTATTTTACTTATTCAGTATTACCCATTCATTGTAAAGGCTAGAAACAGGAGCAACCAAAGGGACAGGGCGTGTTGGGCAAGGTATGAGGGAGGAATACGCAGAGCTCCGGTGCCATCCTTGGGCACTGTACCGTGTCAGCACTGGGATGTATTCCTCACACGATACACTCTCCAAACCCCTTCCATCAGGTAATTTTTATGGAGCTCCCTTACATGGGGGAGGATTAAATCATAGTCCATCAACAATAATTCACGCCTCCTTGGAGATGGGGAGATGGCTGAAATTTTCAACCTTCTAATCACATGGGTAATTACCCCAGCAATGAACATCATCCCATGATGATCCTAGAGTCCCCAACACCAGTCATCTCATTAGCTTAGAATAGACAAGTAACTTTTGATATTCCCAGGGTTTTATGTGCTGTGTACTAGGAGGGAGGGAGACGGAGGCAGCAGAAACCCAATAAAATGAACTACTTAGGAGATGCAAGAGAAGAGGGTTCCATCCTTGGGTGGGGAGGATCCCCTGGAGGAAGAAGTGGCAATCACTCCAGTATTCTTGCCTGGAAAATTCCCATGGACAGAGGAGCCTGGTGGGCTACAGTCCATGGGGTCACAAAGAGTCAGACACGACTCAGTGACTGAACACAGAGGTATAAACCTAACAGAATATATAAAAAAATGATCAAAGGAAACCATAAGCTCTGAAAAAAGAGATCAAAGAAAAACTAAATGAGTCGCTATCTCATGTTCATGGATAGGAAGACTTCAATATTGTCAGGATGTTAGTTCTTTCCAGTTGATCTATAGACTCAATATGATCCCAATCAAAATTCCAGCAAGTTATTTTCTGAATGTCAACAGACTGACCCAGACCAAGAACAGACAACAAAATGGAGGACTGAAAATAACTGACCTCAAGACTTACTATTGAGATCCTTTGAACTATAACTTGCTTAATAAATGATAATCTGTAACCTGCCTTCATTGACCAAGCTTGCTTTAATTGTTCTTGCAGATTGCATACGCTCAAAACTTCACGTAGCTTAGATGAAGCATCATAAGATTTCTTTAACAGCCCTTATAAATAGCACCTCTGATGTATGCATGCTACACTACAATCGCTTAAATTGTTTTTCAAAATACTGATAAATCACTTTAATTGTAGAACACTGGGAGCTAGTCTTAACCAGGTCAAACCAACCGCTGGGCCTGATAACCTTTGACATCAGGGGGTCAAAAGTTCCACCCTGGGATCATGCTGATGCTGCTTTCTGAACAAGCATCCCATGAGAAACATGAAAATCAGATACACCTGCACAGAACACTGATTACTTCACCTTTACTTTGCTCCCATCCCTTTCCCCATAGGAAGCCCCACTTCAGGCCACCCTGCTTCTTTGTCTCATAAACATCCCAAACTCTTCACCTTTCGGGAGGTGGATTTGAGCTTGGTGCTCCTTGCTTGGCTGCCTCATGAATATACCCTTTCTCTGCAGCACACCTCTGTGTCTCAGCATTTGGCTTTCTGTGTATCAAACAGTATAAAGCTACAGTAATTAAGGCAGTGTGTTATTGGCAACAAAAGATCAAAAATACATCGTAGAGTCCAGAAATAGGCCTACATAAATAACAATCAGGTGATCTAGAACAAAGAATAAAAGACAATACAATGGAGCGATGACAGTCTTTTTAAGAAATGGTCCTGTGACTTCCCACGTGGTCAGTGGTTAAGAATCTGCCTGCCAATGCGGGGAACACAGGTTCAATCCCTGGTCTAGGAAGATTCCATATGCTGCAGGGCAACTAAGCCCGTATGCCACAACTACTGAGCACAAGCACTACTGAAGCCTGCAAGCTCAAAAGCCTGTGCTCTGCAACAGGAGAAGCCACCACAATGAGAAGCCCTTGCACCACAACCAGACAGAAGCCCCCACTCGCCACAACTGGAGAAAAAGCCCTCATAAAGCAAAGACCCAGCACAACCAAAAATAAATAAATAAATAAAATTTTTTTTAAAAAGGTACGGAACAACTGGACATCCACATGCCCTCCCCTCACCCCACAGAAAGAATCTAGACACAGACTTTATGCTCTTCTCTAAAAAATTTAGCTCAAAATGTGTCATAGACCTAATATGAAAAGCTATAAAATTTCTGGAAGATAACATAGATAAATGACCTTGGGTATGGTGCTGACTTTTTTAGATACAAAGTCACTATCATTAATAAGCTGAAACTTCATTAAAATTCCAAATTTCTGCTTAGCAAAACATGGTCTCAAGAGTATGAGAAGACAAGCCACAGACTGGCAGAAAATATCTGCAAAACACATATCAGATAAAGAATAGTTATCCAAAATATACAAATAACTTTAAAAGTCAACAATAAGAAAAATAAACAGGGACTTCTCAAGTGGTCCAGTGGTTAAGGATCCACTTTCTAACGCAGGGATTTGGGTTCAGTCCAGGGAACTCAGATTCAGTCTCTGGTTGAGGAACTAAGATCCCACCTGCCATGGATTAACGCAGCTGGAGGGGTCGAGCCCAAGTCCTCGATAGCCCACCTGCCACAACTAAGACCCACAAATAAATAAGTAAATATTAAAAGAAAGCAACTGATTTTAAAATGGGCAAAAGACCTGAAACATGTACCTCACCAATAAAAATATAAGGTGCCAAACAAGCAAATGAAAAAACGCTCCATATCCTAAGTCACTAGAGAAATGAGAATTAAAGAACAATCAGACAGCACTACATGCCTATTAGAGTGGCTCCAAAATACTGATAACATGAAATAAGGGCAAGGATGTTGAGCAACAGGAACTCCCATTCACTGCTGAGAATCCAAAATGGTACCACTAATTTGGAAGACAGATTAGTTTCTTATAAAACAAAACATACCCTTACCATATGATCTAGTCTCAAGCTCCTTGGTATTTATCCAAAGGAAAAACTTATGCAAAAATTGCACATGTCTGCTTATTGCAGCTTCATAATTGCCCAACAGAAACAATCAAGTAGGTGAATGCACAGTTTAACTGTTATTCAACACTAAAAAGAAATAAATTACCAAGCATGAAAAGGCATTGACTGAACCTAAATGTATTAGGATCAAGTAAGAGAGGCAATCTGAAAAAAGCCACATACCGTATGATTCCAACTATATGTATTCTGAAAAAAGAAAAAAAAAGACTAAGAGGCAGCAAAAAGATCAGTTGTTGTCGGGGCTCAGGGGAGAAGGGGTCATGAAAAGGCAGAGCACAGAGTACTTTGAAGGCAGTAAAGCTACTCTGCACGATACTATAATGGTAGATGCGTATCAGTACACATTTGTCAAAACCCACATAATGGACAGCATTCTAAATTAGAGTGAACCCTAACTTACGCTTGTAACGTGGACTTCCCTGGTCTGACAGTGGGAAAGGATGTGAGTATGTAGGGCAGGGAGTATATGGAAATTCTCTGTACTTTCCACTCAGTTTTGCTCTGAACATAAAAACTGCTCTGAACAACAACAGCAAAAGTCTATTCAAAATGGGGAGGGGGAATAATGGGTTTAGGATGAGGCATAGTTCTCCAACTATCCTAGAATTACCTGGGGTAGAATTAGCTGGATTGGTGGTTATGCTTTTCAAACATGTCACTTAGGAAAGTCTACGTTTCTTTAAATAATTTTATTTGGGTTATTTTTGTTTTTTATTTGTTACTGCGCTGGGTCTTTGTTGTTGCACGCAGGCTTTCTCTAGTTGGGGTGTCTGGACTTCTTCTTGCTGTGGCTTCTCTTATAGTGCACAGGCTCAGAAGTTGTGGCACACTTAGTGACTTTGCAGCACGTGGGATCTTTCCAGATCAGGAATCCAACTGTGTCTCCTACACTGGCAGGCAGATTTTTTACCACTGAAGCCACTAGGGAAGCCCCTAAGTTTCAGTCTTATTTACACCCAATAGTTAACCTTTCTGCCATTTTAAGAAGCCAGTGATACTGAAAAAAATAAAAAATGAGTTGTGTCTTCCTATGTCTGGGAATAAAGAAAATTAAGTTTGCTTCTCTTTCCCACTAGATTCTTTGAATGGAGGACTTGGGACTGATTCATCTTTAACTACCAGTAGGTAGTGAAGTGCCTGGCACTGAGAAGGCAGCCAGAATATAATGAAGTACAGTTCTGAGTCATTAGGAATCTTTCATCCTGTCGGGTACAGCTCAAGAGTTGTGCTACATGAACTATGTCAACAGTCAGTTCGAATAGTAAATGAGGTGTAGGAAAATTCAGCCAAACGTCAGAGCAGGTCAGGAGAAGTGATTTGTCGCCCTCTTGTGTTAAGTCTTTGGAAATACAGTTTCTCCCCTACAGTAGGCATCCGTATTCTGAGGCACAAATAGGAGGAGTCCCTGGCTTGGTTTTGGGCAGGCATGCGCAGTGAGCAAAACATCTGCCCACAATAAGCCCACATTGTGGTGGAGACACTCGGGAAAACAATCCAAAGCTGAGCTGAAAAGGATGAGTAGGATGAGTAGAAGCCAGATGAACATAAGGCTTGTTATGCTAAATTGATATATTAAGGATTTTGGAGGAGGTGGTACAAATGGAACAGAGTATGTACAACGGCTTCGAAGCAACAGAACTTGGAGCTTTTGCAGAACTGTAAGTCAGCCAGTGTGGTCAGAAAGCAATACGCAAAATGGGTTGGGGCGGGTGGGTTGGAGCACTGGTTCTGAGAGATGGAGCTAAGAGGTTCTATCTGTGTCCTAAATATAATGAGACGCCTCTAAGGTTTTTAAGTCAGGATGACCTAAGGTGAGTAATGCTAGAAAAGTTACTCATAGTGCTCTGTGTTACCAATTAAGGTGAGGAAACTGGGAGATGAGTTGAGACTGTTAGAGTAATGACTTGGACTGAACTGGGGTGGTGATGGAAATAAGAGAGAAAACGGGTGTGTGTGTGTGTGTGTGTGTGTGTGTGTGTGTGTGTGTTGGGATTCAGGGTGAGGGAGAAATTCAGGGATGACTCACATGCTTCATCTGGGTGATGGTGGCAGATTTCTAGAATGAGAGGGGCACCAATGCAGAGAATAACTCAATTTTCCATATGCAAAGATAAGGCAATTTACTTTACATTTATTCACATGTCTTTCTGGGGCAGCTTCCTGTATTACAGAGGGTGGAAAACTAAAAACTACCTACTCTAGACCCTCTTATAGCTAGAGTTTAAATGTGGTTTACGTTCCAGCAACCGAGAAGAATTGAAAGCCATGTAAGGGAAGAGAGAAGCAAGGAGGGAAGATGCATTTTGTTAGTGTGGATTCTAGCAGAGCCTGTGTGCTCCTGTAGACTGACTGGGGACATCTCAGCATGCGAGCTGGCCTCCAGAAGATGGGTACTGGTCTCTTGGAGGTTACTGCTAGGAGTCTGTTCTTTAGCTTCCCCACCTCTGCCGCCCCACCTGCCCTTTTCTGCTTAAATGATTCTGCTCTAAGACAAAGCGTGATGGACTCAAGGTGCCAAGGAAATATCCAACTAGAGATGCCTATTTTACTTTCAGGTGTAGAAGAGACTGAGGTATAGATTGGGGAGCAGAAGCAAAAGATGGTAAATAGAGACACAGTATGGTCAGGAGACAGGTGTCTGGGGAAGAAACTTGAACACTTCCAGCAATGACGGGTAAGCAGAACAATGTCGGATACCGAGAAAACCAAAGGCTGAAATTTTCTATCTTATTGAGCATACAAGAGGTCCTTAGAATTGTGATGAGAGGGAATTAGGCTTCAGGGAAAGGGCAAAACACAAATGTTCTTTGGCTCTTAGCTAATCTGTTAAAGATTTCATTTATCCTTGTGACACATGTGTGCTCTGCTGTGCTTAGCCCCTCAGTTTTGTCCAACTCTTTGCAACCCCGTGGACTGTAGCTCGCCAGGCTCCTCTGTCCATGAGAATTCAACAGGCAAGAATGCTGGAGGGGGTTGCCATGTCCTCCTCCAAGGGACTTTCCCTACCCAGGTATGAAACCAGGTCTCTCGCATTGCAAATGGATTCTTTACCGTCTGAGCCACCAAGGAAGCCCTGTGACACTTTTTTTTTTTTTTTTTGCCACTCCTCTCATCAAGGAGCGAAGTTTATTTTTCCTTCCCTTAATTTGGAATTGAGACCCTGAAGACTTCTTTTACCTGACAGAATATAGTGGGAGGGATGCTGGGGAATTTGTGAGGCTGAGACCTGGGATTCCCCTGGTGGCCCAGTGGTTAAGAATCCATGCTTCTACTGCAGAGGGCACGGGTTTGATTCCTTATTGGGAAACTAAGATCTCTCATGCCCAGGGGGTGGTTTAGTCCCTAAGTTGTGTCCGACTCTTGCGACCCCATGGACTGTAGCCCACCAGGCTCCTCTGTCCATGGGATTCTCCAGGCAAGAATACTGGAATGGGTTGTCATTTCCTTCTCCAGGGGATCTTCCTCAACCAGGAACGAACCCGGGTCTCCTGCATTACGGACTTCCCTGGTGGCTCAGATGGTAAAGCGTCCGCCTACAAGGCGGGAGACCCAGGTTTGATCCCTGAGTAAGAAAGATTCCCCTGGAGAAAGAAATGGCAACCTAATCCAGTACTCTTGCCTGGAGAATCGCACGGACAGAGGAGTCTGGTGGGGTACAGTCCACGGGGTCGCAAAGCATCAGATACGACTGAGCGACTTCACTTCACTCCTACATTGCAGGCAGATCCCTTACCAACTGAGCTACGAGGGAAGCCCTCTCATGCCCAGCAGCACAACCAAAAAATAAAAAACTGAAAACAAAGTGAAGGAGATCCTAAGAGGTCTGCACCTTCTTCCTTTGCCTCTTGGGAGGTTTCTTCCCACAAGGGCCATGCTGTCGGAAGCCCAAGTGAGTCAGCTGTAGACACGACATAGATGAGAACCGAGGCTTTTGCCAGCAGCCCCATCAGAGGCTTGTTTCCATGGGCAGCCAGCACCAGAAAGCCATGAGTGAGACCGTTTGGGATTTTTCAGCCAACACCATGTCAAGCAGACTTACTGCCTGATCAACGTACAAAATCGTGGAAAATAATAAACTGTTTCTCTTTCAAAATCCTGTTTCGGTGTGGTTTATTAAAGATCACTCATGGGAACTAGGGAGAAGGATCTTCAAGTGGAAAGATTATTAAGGTTCAAGATAAGAAAGATAGCCTTGTACTTCTGCCCTACCCAGAAGTCCATCTCAGGACAGGTCTGAAGGCCTCCTTCACTTATACCAGAAAATGCAAGGTGTGCAGGTGGACCCAGTAACAAGCATATCCCAGGACTTCCCTGGTGGGTCAGTGGTAAAGAATCTGCCTACCAATGCAGGAGATGTGGGTTTGATCCCTGAACTGGGAGGATCCCATATGCCTCTAAGCCCGCGCGCCACAACTATTGAGCCTGTGCTCTAAGAGCACAGGAGCTGCAACTGTGAAGTCCGCATGCCTAGCAACTGTGCTCCACAACAAGAGAAGCCCAGCAATGGCAGACCTGCAGACTACAACTAGACAGTAGCCTCCGCTCACCAGAACAAGAGAAAGCCCACGCAGCAAAGAGGACTCAGCCATGAATAAATAAAATTCATTTTTATATATTAATAACAAAAAAAAACAAAACAAGCAAATTCCAATTTTCCTGTCATGAGACTCAGGTCTAACTTTTACTAATCATTCAATCCATCTTTCTGTTTCTAGAAATACATCAACATCAAATCACTCCACTATCTCCAAAGAAAAAATTTCTAGAACTCTCCTTAGAAAATGTTGTAACATAAAAGCAAAACAATACCTGTTTTATTTCTGTTCTATTCCAACTGCATATTAACAGAATGGCTGGAGTATAGAAAGTCTGTTGACTGATTAAATGAATTTTAATTATTCATGGCCTTATATTCAGGAAATCTCTCCAAGATATCATTTAAACTAACCTCCAAAAGAAATTCATTTTTATTCTGCCCTAATTTTTGTGGAAGTGATAAATATGAAGCTACCAAAATTTTCAAAATAGTATATATTAAAAAATTATTAAGTTCTTCTCTCAGGCTTTCTGCTCCAGGCAGAGTAACAAATTCCTTTGGTTCTTTACTACAAACTGGATGTTTTAGTTGTTTAATTCTTTTCTGTGGAAGCTCATAAGATTTTCTACATTTCAAGTAAGTTGTAGTACTAAATTATAGAAAGTCTTCTTTAACTTTTAAATTTTAATTTTATTTTATTGGCCACAAGGATTGTGGGATCTTAGTTCCCCGACCAGGGGTCAAATCTGCATCCCCTGCTTTGGAAGCAGAGTCCTAACCACTGGACCACCAGGGAAGTCCCTAGCAAATCTTGATACAAACTGAATATTAAAGGTGATGCTATCGTTTCTGTGTGATTTCTTTCTTTCTCCCACCCTCTTTTTTTATTTCTCCCTTATCTCTTCTTCCTTTTCATCTCTCCTTCCTTTTTTTATGCTTTCCTATGAATGTACTAATTTCAAAAGGATGTATTTAATTTATGAGCCCAATCACACTTTTTAACACAGTGCTTAGCCTATGGTAAGTGCTCCATGAACATTAGTATATATTAACACTAGTGTATTAAACTAGTGTATATTAATAGCCAACATATTATACTAGCTAGGGCTTCCCAGGTGGCACAGTGGTAAAGAATCTGCCTGCCAACACAGGAGATGCAAGTTCAATCCCTGGTTCAGGAAAATCCACTGGAGAGGGACATGGCAACCCACTCTGGTATTTTTGCCTGGAAAATTCCATTGACAGAGGAGCCTGGTGGGCTACAGTCCAGGAGGTCACAAAAGAGTCAGACTCAACTGAGCAACTGAACATATATATTATACTAGCTAAATTAAGTATTTCATAATAGTATAATTGTATTAATGTGATTTTATTATATACTATTTAGTTGGAGATACAATAGTTTTTTATGATGCATTCTTATCTACTTAGCAGTTTAAAACATTTATTTTCCCAAAGTTTCTGTTGGTTAGGAAGCCAAGCACAGCTTTATTGCGTACCTCTGGCCGAAGGCAGCTCACTAGGCTATAGTCAAGGTCTTGGCTGGGGCTGCAGTCTTCCAGGCCAACTGAGAGAAAATTCATTTTCAAGTTCATTCACACAACTGTTGGCCATGACCTTCTCTATAGTGACTCACAGCGCAGCCGGCTTTGCTCAGGGAAAGCAAGCAAGAGATAGAGAGAGCACCAGCCCTAGAAGCTGGAGTCTCTTTGTAATCTCTTCTGGGAAGATATAGTCCTTTTCCTCTGCTGTTATCTTATTGGCTATAGTATATGTAGGGGTGAAGAATAGAACATGGAGGTCACCAAGGGCCATCCTCTAGGTGTCCTGGCTTATACCGTCTATTAAAATGCAAACATATCTGTCATATAAATGCGCTATGTCCACTGATTTTACTAGCTGTTGCTATTTGAGAATAATTGTATACATGAGAATTCCCTGGTGGTCCAGTAGGTAAGAATCCGCCTGTCATATTGTAAACCAATTAGCCTCCAATAAAAAAAAGAATCCGCCTGCCAATGCAGGGCACACAGGTTTGATTCCTTGTACCGGGAAGATTCCACAGTGGCACGGGATGACTAGGCGGCTGCTCCACAAGTACTGAGCCCTTGCCTAAAGCCCATGCTCTGCAACAAAAGAAGCCACCGAAATGAGGAGTCCACACACCACAACTAGAGAGTAGCCCAGCTCGCTGCCACTAGAGAAAGCCTGTGTGCAGCAACAAAGATGAAAAAATCAAATAAATAAGAACACTGCGTAAAAAAAAAAAATTATACATTGAACTTTCCTGGGTGTCTTTCATATTTTTGAATTCCAGACTTTGTTTTCATTTCTTTCCTGATGAGTAGAATGAGAAGATAGAGATTTCTTATCAATGAACAAGGTATCTTTGTCTTATTTTGTGTGTCTACAGGCAATTTTATCAGTTATTCAGGTTTATTTGTTGTGGGTTCCATTTCAGGAAACCTGACAGAGTTCTGAGCCAGATCAAGCATTTTATGTTTGCACAATTGGTTGAGAGAAACAGTGCAAGGCCACCACACCTTCTGAAAAGGATGAGACAGAAGCGCTTGTCACTGTTGATAAAAGGTACATATGTTTCACATGCACTGACTTTACAGCCCTTCTGCCAAAATTCCTTTATTTCTGGAATAGCTGTTACCTGATTTCTGTACCTGTTTCCTCTAGTTCTATTCCCCTCCCTTTGGATCAAAACATTGGTTAATTATTTTACTGGCTGAACTCCTGTAACCTCTCAAACTACTTTCTTTTCTAGAACTTTCCCCTCAACTTTTTTTTTTTTGCATTTAACTCAGTTTTTGAATGTTTATATCTCAAAATATTTCCAAGTCTTCATCTCAACTCAAATGAACAAATTTTGAGTCGCTCCGTGCTAATCATTATGTCAGCCAGAGCGGAGTAAGGACCTCAGTGTAATCAAGCAGACAGACACATAAAAAAGAATATAATAAAGCTGATGTCACAATGATAAAAATAAAATGGAGAGGTAGCTCAGTAGAGGGAACACTGACCTTTTATAACACTTGTCTTTTATGTGGACCATTTTTAGAAGTCTTTATTGAATTTGGTACAATATTGCTTCTGGTTTATGTTTTGGTTTTTTGGCCTCAAGACGTGAGATCTTAGCTCCCAGACCAGGGATTGAACCCGCACCCCCTCCACTGGAAGGCGAAGTCTTAACCACTGGACTGCCAGGGAAGTCCCTGATTAACTCTTCAGAAGCAGAGGGGACCAGGCAAAGATTTCTGGGAAAAGCAGCCTTGTAGCTGGTTTTGATGTGCATATAAGCGTTTATTTTTGTGTTTCCATGGTGGCTCAGATGGTAAAGAATCTGTCTGCAGTGCAGGAGGCCCAGGGTTGATCCCTAGGTCGGGAAGGTCCCCTGGAAAAAGAAATGAAAACCCACTCCAGTATTCTTGTCTGGAGAATTCCATGGACAGAGGTGCCTGGCAGGCTACAGTCCACGGGATTGGGATTGCAAAGAGTAGGACACAGCTGAGTGACTAACACTAACACTTTCACAGGCCTTTACTGGAGTTGGGAAAAGGATATTTCAGAAAGGAAGGAACAGAAAGTGCAAGGCATGGAGGTGTAAAGAGCAGAGTATTGGAGAGGTGCATGGTTACTAAGACGAGGGAGGCTCTCCCTAGCCCAAGGTCTCAGAGGACATACGTTTGTTGGCTCTGAAGGCCTCCACTGAGTCCATCTCTTAGTTTGGCCGTTACCGCTTTATTGCTTCATTCTGCTACACACAGCACTCCCCCACCCCCCATCCCCACCTCATATAACCCTCCTCCTTTCCTCTCCTCCCTTTTATGGGATCTGTGTGTGTGTTTAGGCCCTGGATTTAATTTAGTTGGATCATACCGCAGTAATAACGTTTCTGTACATTTGCCCAGAGGCCTTCAGCTAATGGGTGTATTCTTCACAGGCCAGTAAACAGATGAATAAACCAGCACACAGTCTTGCATCTCTGCCTCCCTTCTCTCTCTTTGCATTTTACCCATTGTCCACCAATTGGACACCTTTTTGAAAAACTAGTATTTTCCTGGCTCTCTAAGACATGAGAATGCCTGCCTTAAGTCGCTTCTGTACCTGCCAGTCAATTCCTCAGGCCTTTCCTGTGTCCTTGACCTGCAGCAGCTCCAGCTTGTATTGGATGAATATACGGACTGCAGCTCAGGGAGGTCTTCCCTGGGGAGAGTCTCAGCTCACATCTCTGGGTGGCAGTTGCTCATTCCTGGGCCATGAGTGCTGACTTTGACTTGATATAATGATAACCACCAGAGAAAAGTAAATCTGAAGCTCACTAAGGTCATGAATAAGAAATCAACCCAAGTACTTGCAAATAAATGACATCCTTGAAGGACCAGCAAGAATACAGGGTGGTTTCTGTTTTCACTAGTTCCTGCCTTCTTTCCAGCTTCCTCCCTCCCTTCCTTCTGAGGTCCCACTCCCTGCCTGCCTTCTCCCTCTGCTTGCTCTGAACATTCTGTCCCTATTTTCTCAGCTCTAACTTCAGACTCCCCACCCCCTGGGACCCCAGGAGAGTGCCCCCTCCTACCGCCTGGGGAGGCTTTCCGGAGATACAGTCTTACAGTCTCTGGCTGGGCCAGCAAGTTGAGGTCATTGCCGGCCCTGCCAAACGACTGGCCGGAGTTCAGTTCCTCCATCTGTCTGTGCTTCACGGAAAACATGAGCGTGGCTCTAGGCCCTCTATTGTGCGTCCTGCCTGAGTTCTGCTCTGCGTCTGCTTTCGTTCCTTCCCCACACCCACCACCCTGCCTTTCCTTGCTCTGGCTCTCCCCAGACATCTGTTTTGCAGCCTCTGCACTCTCATTATGGAGCAGATGGAAAAAGATCAAGTTTTGGACCAGGCTGGTGAGGAAGACTTGGGTTTGGTCCACAGATTTGTTCTAGGAACTAACCAGAACCCACGTAGTTCAGAGATGGAGCAGGTACAGCTCCCGAAGAGAAACCACAGGTGCCATTTGCTTCTTTCTATGTCCATAGCTCTTCCTTCCTCAGGACCGCTTCCTTCCTTCCTTCTCCCTTCTTCCCTTACATCATTAATTCTCTTCTTTCTTCTGGTCTGTAACCCATTAATATTATCTGCTCTGTCAAACTGTGCTGGTGCTGGTGCTCAGTTGCTCAGTCCTGTCCAACTCTTTGCGACCCCATGGAACTGATGCCCACCAGGATCTTATGTCCATGGGATTCTCCAGGCAAGAATACTGGAGTGGGTTGTCATTTCCTTTTCCAGGGGATTTTCCCAACCCAGGGATCAAACCTGAGCCTCTTACATTGGCAGGCAGAATCATTTTTCAGATTTGCATTTCTGTCACTTAAGTTTATTCTTCCTGAAGTGAAGATGTTGTCATGGTCTAAGCATGAGAGTTTCTAGGAATAAGAGCAAAGACAAAGTTTTTATAGCTCCTGGATCAGAGAAAGTGTTATATACATATTATGTGATATGACGGGAAATCTAAAGCAAGCAGAATGAACTTGGCTCCCAATTTTCATTGGCCTTCTGATGGCATTTTTGTCCTCAAGAGTCCAGAAACCAAGATTCTTAACATAAGCTTAAACAAAACCAAAAGACAGCCTAAGGCTGGCATCTTCTCTCATGGAGCTCCTCCACATTACAAAAGGATGAGTGTCCTATATTCCTTAACTTTCCCTAACCCTAAGACAGCCAGCCTTTCTCCTGGACAAAACTCGTGTGGTGTCTGTGTCTGCTTGGATGTGGCAATAAATGAGATTATGGGGGTGGGCGGGGGAAGGCTAAATGTGTGGGTCAAGAAAAGAGGAAAAGAAAAAAGAGGGACACAAAGAAACAAAGAAATTTGGGGGAGCAGAATTCTAAACAGACAAAAGTGGGAAAGAGGGTTGGAAGAATGATTCAAATATGGAAGACAGCCAGAAACACAGAAACGGATTCCGCAGGTTTTTTTTTTCTCTCTCTCTCTCTCTTTAGGTAAAAAGTAACCCAAGGACAAAGTGAGACTGGGGCCAGATGGTGGTTCATGGAAGAAAGGCATATATGAGCTTGAGCCAACCCATCAAGGGAGAGCACCATCTCTCATCAGTGTGATCATAACCTTTGGAACGAGGGTGTGAGTGACTGCAAAGCCCCATCGCCCTTCTCCCCGCATCATAGTAGCACTGAATCAGACTCCTCTAGCCTGGCTTTCTCCCTCCCTCCCTCCGTCCCTCCCTCTCTCTCTCTCTCCTCCTTGCTCTCCCTCATCTCATTGTTTCAGAATAGGCCAAATTCGAAGTCCTTTCCAGGGAGTGGCCCTGTTCATCTTACACCCCAGCCAAAGTGGAACAGAGAAGGAGAGAGACACATTCAACAACCAAAGGACTCGGTGGAAAGAGCAGAGAACCATCAACAGTGAGTGGCTTGGATTGTCTAAAACCATAAATAGAGGGAGGGAGGGAGGGTGTGTGTGTGTGTGCGTGTGTGTGTGTGTGTGTGTGTGTGAAAGGGCTGGAAGCAGGCAGTGGAGAATGTCACTGATTTAGAATTGAACAGACATCCCAATTATCCATGGAATTCAAATGAGGAGACACTTAGATGAGCAGATATTATTTTTTTAAAAAGTCACAGATATCAAAAGTTTAGATACTAGGGTCTAAAGAGGCAATGGAGTGGATGGGGGGCCCATCATGAACCATGTAGAGTATAAAATTTCCTGACTTGCTGGGAAAGAAGGAGTGAGAATGATGGCAAGTGATCACAGAAGAGAGTTTGAAGAAGTGTTGGAAGAAAAGACAGGAAAGGTCTGAGACTTATGCGGGACCAGGAAAGACCTTGGGAAGCGAGGCACCCTGCAGATATGCTCGCCTGGAACAGAAGTGCTGATCAGTCTCCACTTTTCCCACTCACCTGTCAGATATGGTGTTCTTCAGACCCAAAGTGCTCCTGCTTCTCATCGCCCTCATCATGTCCTCTGGTGAGTCCCTACCTTTTTTCTTTTCTCCCTAAAATGTCAGCTCCTCCGAGGTGGGTGGAGGTGTATGTTAGAGTGAGGATGCAAGGAGGCTGAAGGGGAATGGGAGGAGAGATGCTTGCTATTTAATTCTAGAATGCCCATTAAAGAGAAGTCAGAGAACATGGGGAGTTCCTTGGCAGTCCCCTGGTTAGGACTCTGCGCTCTCACTGCCAAGGACCCATGTTCAATTCCTGGCTGGGGAACTAAGGTCTTGTAAGCCTTGCAGCATGACCAAAAAATGAGAGAGAGAGAGAGAGAGAAAAGAAAAGACTTTGTGATTAGAGGGATGTGATTAGAGATGACCTCAGATCTGGGGGAAGGCAGCCTGAGAGTTATGAAATTAAACCAAAACTAAGATACACGCAAATGCATATTAACCAAGAGGGCCACTCTCATAAATATACAAACAGGGAAACAAATACCAAAGGAGGAAATTCCCTGGTGGCCCAGTGGTTGGGACACAGTGCTTTCACTGCCGTGGCCCAGGTTCAATCCCTGGTCAGGAAACTTAGACCCCAACACGCACCCCCCCGCCTCCAAAAAAAAAAGAAGGCAAAAGGAGAAGCTGATGTATACAATTGTGTACACAGACATAAGGACCACCTCACAAGAAACTCAAGTTTAAATCATGAAGAAGGGGCTTCCCTGGTGGCTCAGCAGTAAAGAATCCGCCTGCCCTGAAATGCAGGAGCCATAGGAGATGAAGGTTCAATCCCTGGGTCAGGAAGATCCCCTGGAGGAGGGCATGGCAACCCACTCCAGTATTCTTGCCTGGAGAATCCCATGGACAGAGGAGCCTGACGGGCTACAGTCCATGGGGTCGCAAAGGGTCGGACTGAGTGACTGAGCACACACCACGTCTCAAACTGTGAAGGAAAACAGTGGGGATGTATTAACCTAACAAACACAAGCACCATACTCACACAAGCAGATTCAAACGCACACAGAAAATGCTGCCACCTCTATAGACAGAAGGAAAATGATCTTCATAGATGCCATAGAAAGTGAAACTTAGGCTTTCAAAAAAAAAAAAATCCTTTTTTTTTTTTCTTATTCTGCCCAACACAGACTGTGAGATAATCATTTTGGGCCTTTTTCAGTAGTGTAGCTGAGGGGCGGCTGTGGGGATGGAAGGACAGGTAATCAGGAAGGGCTGCTGCCTTGAGGGTGGATCAGGACCCCACCCCTTCTGGATGGACTGAGAGCAAGAGGCCTCCTGAGTCAGGGCTCCCCTTTGTGCTCAGCAGTCTCCTGTCTTTGAGTGCTTCCGTGTCTGTGTGTAGCACTAACAGGCTGCCTATTTCTGTACGGAGCTGTAACAGAAATAAAACATGGCAAGTACAGCAATTTTCCCGTCATTTTCTGCTTCACCTCAGAAAAGCTTTATGAAGTATAGAGCTGGACGCATTCACATCCTTCTTCCTTTGTGCAGGCCGGACACCCCTAGGAGTCAGCGGGCAGCGAGGAGGTAAGTGATCCCATGGATCTGGGCTCTGTTGGGGTTCTTATCAGGACAATGGAGCCAAATGGTCAGAGTTCCAAGAATTTGTCATACCATACAGAGACGAAGTGTCAAGTGTGTGGAATAATAGAATTGAATTGAACAATCCTGTCATCCCATTCATAAAACTTTCTCATTCACTACTGAAATAACTTCACTCAAATCTTCTCTATGTCCATCTCATTTCCACACCCTCGGATAACGCCCACTACTCCTAACAGAATTTTCCTGTCCATGTGGAAAAACTAAAATGCAGACAGGAAAAGAAGGCTTCCCAGTCCTATAGAGAAATTTTGGCTCAATGAGACAGAATCCGTAAGTTTTGGCTTCCAAAGGTCCGCTCCCTTCAGCTCGATTCAACATCTGCAGTTGCCTCTCGGCACCAACATAATTATAATTTCTCTTGGTTTTCCCAACCCTTGAGAGCACTACAGTATGTAACCCTTTAAGGAGTCGAAAGATGTAATGAGTAGGTCACAACTGGTGCTTTTAATGAGTTAAGATAGACTAAAATAAAAACAGTACACTGGGGACTTCCCTGGTAGTCCAGTGGCTACCCCCAATAGTTCCCTCGATAGTTCCAATGCAGGGGGACCCAGGTTTGATCCCTGATCAGGGAACCAAACCCTCCATGCCACACTAAAGATCCTAAGAGCCTCAACTCAGACTTTGCACAGCCAAAATAAATATTTCTTAGAAGATAAATAGAGTACACTGAAAGTAGTTTACAGAAGTAAAGTATTATTTTTATTCTTCTTTCAGTTTTATATGTGTATACTGGCTCACAATATAATTTCTTACTGTGCATCTTGGTAGAAGAAATAAAAATACAGAAAAAGCTTTTCTCTGTTCTGGTCTGAATCTTTACATTTTTGAACCCAGATTTTATTTCAGCCCTGTGCTGTGCTGTGCTCAGATGCTCAGCCGTGTCTGACTCTGTGTGACCCTATGGACTGTAGCCCACCAGGCTCCTCTATCCATTGGATTTCCCATGCAAGAATACTGGAGTGGGTATCCATTCCCTCTTCCAAGGGATCTTCCCCACCCAGGGATCGAACCCATGTTTCTTGCATTTCAGGCAGACTCTTTGTCACTAGAGCCACCTGGGAAGTCCCAGCACTAGCAGAACTAAAAATCCAAATTCCTTTCTCTGGGCTGGTTAAGGTCCAGTCCTGTTTTATGACTTCGTGATGCTTTTTGAGCATAAATATTGTAAGAGCTGATGAAAATGTCTCCATAAGATTCCGTCTCAGAAAACTTTCATTAGTCCTTAAGCTTTTTTGGAGGTAGCTCATGGAAAAGGTGGGTAAACTGAGGGATATGCAGAATACTAGTACTCTGCCTGAAATTCTAAAAACACAGCTAGGATATTCTCAAACCCTTTGTTCACCCACTGCTTCCTCTATTTCCGTGAGTGGTTGGACTGGAATGTAGCTGGAGAGAAATGGAAACAGGACAGGAATTGGCTACACCCTGGAGAAAATCCACTCCCTTCTTACAGCCTCTGGAATGAATCGGGTCAGTGGTTTTTCATTTATCCTGTGGGACTGGAGCAAACTTGATTTATCAAAATCTGCTCTGAAAGAAGAAAGTTTATGTTAAAAAGTGTTAAAAAGATGTAAAAGGTTCCTATTCCATCTGATGCCTATCTGGAATTTTTTCTAAAAGATGAGTGAGGAATAAACAGGGGAAATTCCTTTAAAATGTTCTGTGTTTTGCTTCTAGTACAAGGATGAGTAACTCTGATATGCTTTATAAAAATGCTCTTCTCACCAGATTGTAAATCTGACACTTGTATGCGGACCTCAAAGCAAAGTATTATGTGGATTTGCTGACCTCTAGTGGGTAAAACCAATAATGACTATAAGCCTTTTACAGTGAAGGTTCATTATAGATGGGATGTTTGTTAAACGTCTAGTTCTTCACACTGCTTTTTTATGTTGCTTGTTAATTCAGAGACTATTTGTTTCAGGAGTTGCTATTATGTACAGTTTCAGATGAAGTTTTCTTAGTTTATCCAAATATCTTCCATCTTAAGACCTGGATCGGGGGTCGGGATTGGGAGTTCAGGCACACTCGTGGCTGATTCATGTCGATGTGTAGCAAAACGAATACAGTATTGTAAAGCAAAACAAACTAAAAAATAAAAATTAATTTAAAAAGAAGCACTTTGATAAAATGAAAAAAAAAAAAGACCTGGATCATTTTTTTACTTCTTTTGTCCTTACTTTCCAAGGATCAATAGCAAAGCATCTCCCCTCCTCTCTTTCTGCCTCACTTATCACTGTAAGCATCAGAAAGTGACCAATGTAACCTCTTGTGAACACTGTGTAGAGATAATCATCAGACTGATATCCAAAAATATCAAAATCATGAATGTCAAAAACCACAGTCTGGGGATTTCCCTGGCGATCCAGTGGTTAAGATCCTGCACTTCCATTTCAGGAGGTGCCAGTTCAATCCCTAGTCAGGGAACTAAGATCGCACATGCCCAGTAGCACAGTCAAAAGATTTTTTTTTTAAATCACACTCTTTTTGAGAAAGACAATTTTCATTTAAATAAGTATCATAAAGAGGTCAAGAGCCTATAATAACTATCAACAAGCTCTATGACCTTGGATGAGTTATTCTGTTGATGCTCAGTTTTACCATCTGTAAAGCAAGCCCATAGTAATCCCTAACAGCTGTATCAGTTATTATCTGTTAGGGTGAAGTCATTCTTGCAGTCCAATGCTGAACCAAAGTTTAATCAGTAGACTCTCTGATGGCCACATAGTTCATTCATTCCTCTAAATAAGAACAATGGGAAAGGGACAGTCTGGGGTTAGGATTGTATGAGTATATTCATGGGAGTAGGAAAAGTGTGACAGTTGTTTCGGTTACAGGGGAAAGGACTTTGGTTGGGAAACAAAGAAAAGTACTTTTAGGATCTTACTACATGATGGCTTCTGTGCTTGACAATTTCACTTCCTGGGAGTGCAGGGGTGGGGAGTGAGGGGCAGAGAATGCTCAGAAAGTGTTTTCTGATTGTTTTTATGCAGATGATGTGACCACAGTGACTTCAGAAACATTCACAGAAGATCCTAGTAAGATATTCTTTTATTTCCTTGCTCTTACACTGTGGATAGAAGGATCCAGGATGATGTCTGTACAAAATAAGAGGAAGACTAGGAAAGTTTCAGGGATGTCCCTGGTAGTCCAGTGGCTAAGACTCCATGCTCCTAATGCAGGGTGCCCAAGTTCTGTCCCTGCTCAGAGAACTAGATCCCTCATGCTGCAACTAAGACCTGGCACAGCCAAATAAATAAATATTATTTAAAAAGAGAGAGAGACGGATTCAGAGCCCTGTTGTCTATCTTAGATGCCACCAAGGTTAGAAAGATGCCCAATCTTTTTGCCTCATCCTTTTCCTTTTGTGATAGTCCCTTATATTTCCCCCAAGAGTCCGCATTCTTTCGCTTCAATCTTGCCTCCTTTTAGATCATCATGCCTCACCCTGTTTTTCCCTTTGCCGTTTTTCCTGCTTGCATTTTTTTCATTCCCTGCATCCATTGTATCTTTGCAGATCTGGTGAATGATCCTGCTACAGATGAAACAGGTAGGTTTCACTCCAGCTCTTAAAAAATGGCACGTTTCATGTTAAAAGTCACAGTATTTATTCTAGCTCTTGAATTAATCTTATAATTTTTATCACTGGGAAGGGGTGAAAGAAAAGATGCTTCCTGGCCCCCTAAAAAAGAGGAAGCAAAGTGGATTCATAGCTTTAAAAAACATACATAAAGACTTCCAATGTCAACAGGCCAAATCATACTCAAAAATCTTCAATGAACTCTCTTCCCCTGGACGCAATATAAAAAACCCAGCCATTGCCTCAGCTTTTTCCCGTTACCCACATTCTCCCTCCTACCCTCTGCCTTCCCCTTTGTCAATCCGGAGCCCTTCTCACATCACTGTTTTGTGCCTTTTCAGTTCTGGCTGATATCAAGCCTTCCACCGATGACCTGGGTGAGTTCAAATCTGGGACCTCAGGGCCACGGGGGCTGTTCTGGGCTTCCCGCAATACCCATGATGGAAGACAGTATAGCTGGTGAAGAACCCTAAATAGGACTACATGTTACGCAGCGCATTTGTCCAACAGTTTAATTTAAATTAATGACATGTTTGAGCCCCTAACAAGCAAGAACTGTGGTTTGTTACATAAACTGCCAAGGTTTGATTTTTCTCTCCAAGTTTCCAAGATTGAATGGGTAAAGGTAAAGGTGAACAAAACTGATTTTCTTCTAAACATCTTTTGTCTAACAGACGAGATAAGACAAAGAAATGGATAATTTTATTCAGTTTCACCAAACATATGTACTTAAGCAAAAGAAGCTGTGAAATCTCAGAGTCCTTGACTATATTCAGTGTTGAGAGAGGAAAGGCTTTTCTGAAGGGCACATTGACTAGGTTGATTCCTGGAAGACAAATAGAAGTGAATCAAATGAATGGAAAGGTGAAGAGCTTCCAGGTAAAGAAAATAATATGGGCAAAGGCTTAGGATGGAAATGAAAACCAGCCAGAGAACAGTTCATGCAAAGGAAAGTTCTAAGCATATTATTGAATTAGAAAGCCAGCAAGAACGCTGCTGCCAAGTCCCAATAAAATATGATGTCCTGAATTATTTTGTTAGAGGTATGAGAGAGGAATGAGCTGTCAGGGAGTGAAGACTGTTGAGAGGAAGTCCAGTTTCTATTAGATAAATGGTAGCTATCGGGCGGATGGTAGCACCATTCACTGAACATTTTGAATTGGTGAAGGGAAAGAAGGCAGTTTGAGACATGGAAGGATCTCAAAAAAAAAAATCCACGAGCTCTTCCACAAAATGGAAGTTGAATTTGTAGACCTGGAGCTTATTAGAAGAAAGTTCTGAGCTAGACATAGAAGTTTGAGAATTCTCAGCATATAAACCTGTGATTGAAACCATGGGAGCCTGGGTTCGATCCCTGGTAAGGGAAGTAGATCCCATATGCCACAGCTAAGAGTCCACATGCCCCAGTGAAGATCCTGCACGCTGCAACTAAGAACCAGCGCAGTGGAAACAAAGAAATCGGGGATAGATGAGATCACCTAGCTAACATTCTTCCTATAGTATTCTATTAGCAACCCTTCCGATAACATTTTACAGGTAACTCCCGTGGTTAGTCCATTTCTTCAAGATGCATCTTACTCCTTGATTTACTCTCCATTCTACAAATTCACCCAGTATTTAACTTGCCCCTAGGTTAGGACTGGGGCTTCCCTGGTGGCTCAGCAGTAAAGAAACCACCTTTAATGCAGTAAAGAAACCACCTTTAATGCAGGAAATGCGTTTGATCCCTGGGTCGGGAAGATCCTCTGGAGAAGGAAATGGCAACCCACTCCAGTATTCTTGCCTGGAAAATCCCATGGACAGAGAGCTTGGTGGGCTACAGTCCACAGGGTTACAAAGAGTCGGATGTGACCGAGCACACATATGGATCTCAAGTAAGGCAACATGACAGTTACAGGGCAGTGACTTCCAGAACCAGTAATAACTGAATAAAATTTCCTCCTTTCAGCCTCACTCAATGACAAAAATACCACAGGTATGATTGTCTTTTGCCTGTCTTTTCCTTAAGCTTTTTTTTTTCTTCCTGAAGATTCCTAATCTCCTTGTTCTTGGGAGAATACTTGGTACATCTTCTCGTTTTATTTCCAATTCTTTCTCAAAGAATACTTGCAGTCTTCTTCATATC
>SJXQ01003356.1:0-53985 GCA_006408695.1 Aepyceros melampus | reverse complement strand
AAAGCTCATGGGGAAAAGATGGGATCACTACTGTATGGTCCCAGAAGAGTCCTCTCCATAAACTAACTTTGAACATAATCTGTTTGTTAGTGGGTCAGGAAGTGACCTCACGACTCAACATTACTGCAGATGTCATGCTTTCTCTAACATACTGATAATTCCGACGTGCAGCTAGGGTTCAAAACCACCAGAACAGAGAAATCGTGACCCACTTTAGAATTCAAATTCTTCAGAATATGACTGTTAGCATTTCATCTTTCATGTTGCCACCTGTCTAACCCTAGAAGGACTTTTTCCGAGAAGAACCCACAAGGACTATTTTATTCTCTTTCCTTTCAGGTAGGGAAGCACCTAAATTTCATTGTTTAGCCAACATCTATTATTGCTTTGTGGACTTCCCTGGTGGCTCAGCTGGTCAAGAATCAGCCTGCAATTCGGAAGACCTGGGTTCGATGTCGTGAAGATCCCCTGGAGGAGGGCATGGCAACCCACTCCAGTACTCTTGCCTGGAGAATTCCCATGGACAGAGGAGCCTAGCAGGCTACAGTCCATGGGGTCACAAAGAGATGGACATTATTGCTTTGTCTTGGTTACAGGAAGAACATACCCCAGCTTACAGTGACCCTCTGTAGAGACTACTCTGTAGGGTTTCCCAGCTCTTTCTCTCCTCCTCCATTCCTCTAACCATGTGTTTTTTATGGTGGGTATCTTCAGAGTGCCGGGATGAGAAATTTGCCTGCACAAGACTCTACTCCGTGCATCGGCCAATCAAGCAATGCCTCCATCAGATATGCTTCACCAGGTAAAGGGTCCCATATCACCTAGAGAGCCGCCCATGATAGTGCCTTCATGTCAGTAACTATTTAATGAGCACCCACTCTGGAATTTCAGTCTCTAAGGGGACAGAAGTTTTAAGCATCACCCTTTTAGCTATTCCAAAGGTGCCAATTAGAACCTAGAGTCTGTAGACTTAAAGAATGAACTTACAGTTGCTGAGGAAGGTTACAGGTGAGGAATAGTTAGGGAGTTTGGAATAGACATGTATACACTGCTGTATTTAAAATGGAGAACCAACAAGGACCTAAGGTATAGCACAGGGAACTCTGCTCAATGTCACGGGGGAGAATGAATACGGTATATTATGGTTGAGCCTCCTTGCTGTTCACCTGAAACTATCACAGCGTTATTAATCAGCTCTACCCCAAGACAAAATAAAAAGCTTTTTAAAAAATAAAAATACTTTTAAAGAAAAGCAAATAGACTTAAGACCTGAGAAATAAGTAATGGGTACTGTATTGTGATAGAAGAAAAAAAGAACCTTGAGTCTGGATTGGGGCACATGGAACAGTTTAACTAACATGTAGATGCTGAAGGCAAGGATGATGAGTACTGGAGGAAGGATGGTCATGAGGGAAACACTGGTTTATCAAATTCATCACATCTGAGAAATAGGCTGGAGCTGAAGACGCAAGTGTGAAGGTAGAAAATAGTAGGGAGTAGTGTGGGAAGTATTAAAGCTTGAGTCTAGGTGGAATGTGCAAAGTTGTAACTAACAAGCGTGATCGATACCATTCTATCTTCTATACAACTTGGGTGGGGGTGGGAGTGGGAAGTCTGAAATACTTAAGGAAATCCAGGTATTTCCAGGAGTTGAAAGAGGCATCTCAGGCAGAGGCTAGTTCTCCCTCTCAATGCTTTTTCCATATCCTTCTTGCCCCATGACATTGGATCTACGGCAGTTCACGGCGCATGTACGTCATCAACAATGAGATCTGCTCCCGTCTTGTCTGTAAAGAACACGAAGCTATGAAAGGTAAGACTAGCTTTGATGGGGAGGAACAATAATGAGAGCAACTGATAACTGGGGCAAGGTGGTAACAGTTCCAAGATGTGGCTTTGGAGGAGGGCTTTAGGCTGCTCTCTGACTTCCATCAGCTCCTGCTCAACCTAGTTACCCCAAAAACAATATAAAAAAAGCACCATGTTTGGTATATTCATGACCCTCAAAGCTGCTGTACAGCACAGGAAGTTCAGCTCTGTGTTCTGCAGTGACCTAGAGGGGTGGAATGAGAGGAGGAGGGAGGGAGGCTGAAGAGGGAGGGGATATATGAATGCATACAGGGCTTCCCTGGTGGCTCAGCCATGAAGAACCCATTGCCAATGCAGAGGATTCAGGTTTGATCCTTAGGTTGGGAAGATCCCCTGGAGAAGGAAATGGTAACTCACTCCAGTATTCTCGCCTGAGAAATCTCATGGACAGAGTAGCCCGGCAGGCTACAGTCCATGGGGTCATAAAGCTTTAGACATGACTGAGCAAGTAAACAAGACGTAGTTGACTCACTTTGTCATACAGCAGAAACACAGCATCATAAAGCAATTATCTTCCATTACTAACATTTAAAAATTGATAACTCTTAAGAAAGCACCCCTAAATCCCTTTCCAACTAGACAGAAACCCCTAACTTCTCTTATGTATAGATAGTGCATTCAGATGCTCTGCTACTTTGAAGATCATTCACCAGAGATGAAAAGCCAAGTCAACTATTACAAATAACAGTCTCTCCTAGTCCTGCAGCTACATTCATTAGTCCAGGTGGGGAAACAGCCACTAATTTAAAGACTATAACATTTGGATACATAAAAAAATCACTTGGACAATGGCTGAACACTGGTTACCTTTACAATAGTCCACCAATTCCAAGAACCATTTCCCTTGCATCTTGTGAAATTTCAGAGGTAGAGCAAGGTAGAAAGATTTTATTTAAAAAAAAAAATCACAAGAGTCCAGATGTGTGGTTAGACACTATGTGTGGTGTGAAAACACTATTTCTCACCTTCCCCTGGCCCAGCCCCAGATGATGGCTGCCGTCGTCAAAGTCACCACATGCAAAAGCCACTCTGACTCAGCTGCCGGCCTTGCACCAACCCCCTCTGAGTAAGAGCTGTACTTAACTTCGCAGAAGGAAACTTACCCCTTGCCTTCATTGGCTCTGCAAGCCACCTGCAAGGGAAGCACCTTGACACTGAGGATGAGTATCTGGGACTCGAGGCACTTTCAAGTGTCTCGGGGGACTTGCTAAAGTTAGCCATTTGCACACAGTAAACACTTTTGAATGACTGGACCTCATTTTTTTTTCCTGCTATTTAATAAGTCTATAATTAGAAGAATTGGGAGCAGGTGTGAATAAGAACTGACCACCTGTGCTCAGTTCTTTTGCATCCAGTCTTTCATTTTCAACTACATTCTTGAAGCAGGTATTTCAATGCTTGTTTTGCAGAAAAGGATGGTGAGGTTCAGAAAAGTCAAGACTCTTTCTGGTAGGGAGTAAATCACCAGTAAGTGACAGATCCTAGGTTCCAACCCTGATCTATTTCTCTTCAACCCTTTCACTGCACCACCCTGCAGTCTCCTCTTTCTTCTTTTTTCTTGGAGCCCAGGCCACCTTCCTACATTCTCATCTCAACATGCTCTGCTTCTCTTCTAGATGAACTCTGCCGTCAGAAGGCTGGTCTGCCCCCAAGGCGACTCCGACGCTCCAACTACTTCCGCCTTCCTCCCTGTGATAATGTGAATTTGCAGGGACCCAGTGGTCTGTGATCAACAAGGAAGAGGAAGGAAAGAATGTGTGGGTGGGAGGGAACTCCTTGTCCAACCACTGTCAGCTAACCCATAGACATGAGTAGTTCTTAAACCAATCCCTTTGCAATGCCTAGCTTTTGCCTCTACTTCTGTATTTTTTTTTACCCGCTTCTGTCATTTTTCACTATATAACATATAGTTTTTGTAGTATTGCATGGTTTTGCTGTTTCTGCATATCATAGACCTGGTAGATAAATGATTAATGTGTCGCTTAGATAGAAACATTCTTTGTACAATGTCAAGAGAAAATAAACTTGAATAAAATTATTAAAAATATTAACTACCAAATCTGTTTGAGATAGATCTTAGGGGGGGGAAATGCTATCACTGTCAATCTCAACTAACTGTAGAACATCAATATTTTACATTCAAGCATTTCCTAGATTAACTCTCCATTCACTTACGTGGTCCTTTTTACTCCTACTATTTTGCTGGATTGTCCTAACTTTTGCCTGGTATGTCCTCTTTCTGTTGTTCAGTCACTCAGTCACGCCCATGGACTGCAGCACACCATGCTTCCCTGTCCTTCACTATCTCCTAGAGTTTGCTCAAACTCATGCCATCAAGTCAGTGATGTCGTCCAACCATCTCATCCTCTGTTGTCCCCTTCTCCTCCTGCCTTCAATCCTTCCCAGCAACAGGGTTTTGTTTTTTTTTTCCAATGAATCGGCTTTTTGCATCAGATGGCCAAAGTGTTGGAGCTTCAGCTTCAGCATCAGTCCTTCCAATGAATATTCAGGGTTGGTTTCCTTTAGGATTGACTGGTTTGATCGCCTTGCAGTCCAGGGAACTCTCAAGAGTCTTCTCCAGCACCACAGTTCACTTCAGTTCAGTTCAGTCGCTCAGTCGTGTCCGACTCTTTGCAACCCCATGAATCGCAGCACGCCAGGCCTCCCTGTCCATCACCAACTCCCGGAGTTCACTCAGACTCACGTCCATCAAGTCAGTGATGCCATCCAGCCATCTCATCCTCGGTTGTCCCCTTCTCCTCCTGCCCCCAATCCCTCCCAGCATCAGGGTCTTTTCCAGTGAGTCAACTTTTTGCATGAGGTGGCCAAAGTACTGGAGTTTCAGCTTTAGCATCATTCCCTCCAAAGAAATCTTTGGGCTGATCTCCTTCAGAATGGACTGGTTGGATCTCCTTGCAGTCCAAAGGACTCTCAAGAGTCTTCTTCAACATCACAGTTCAAGAGCATCAATTCTTCAGCGCTCACCTTTCTTCACAGTCCAACTCTCACATCCATATATGACCACTGGAAAAACCATAGCCTTGACTAGACAGACCTTTGTTGGCAAAATAATGTCTCTGCTCTTCAATATGCTTTCTAGGTTGGTCATAATTTTTCTTCCAAGGAGTAAGCGTCTTTAAATTTCATGGCTGCAGTCACCATCTGCAGTGATTCTGGAGTCCCAAAAAAAAAGTCTGACACTGTTTCTACTGTTTCCCCATCTATTTCCCATGAAGTGATGGGACCAGATGCCATGATCTTCATTTTCTGAATGTTGAGCTTTAAGCCAACTTTTTCACTCCCCACTTTCACTTTCATCAAGAGGCTTTTTAGTTCCTCTTCACTTTCTGTCTCATCCAGCCATCTCATCCTCGGTTGTCCCCTTCTCCTCCTGCCCCCAATCCCTCCCAGCATCAGGGTCTTTTCCAGTGAGTCAACTTTTTGCATGAGGTGGCCAAAGTACTGGAGTTTCAGCTTTAGCATCATTCCCTCCAAAGAAATCTTTGGGCTGATCTCCTTCAGAATGGACTGGTTGGATCTCCTTGCAGTCCAAAGGACTCTCAAGAGTCTTCTTCAACATCACAGTTCAAGAGCATCAATTCTTCAGCGCTCACCTTTCTTCACAGTCCAACTCTCACATCCATATATGACCACTGGAAAAACCATAGCCTTGACTAGACAGACCTTTGTTGGCAAAATAATGTCTCTGCTCTTCAATATGCTTTCTAGGTTGGTCATAATTTTTCTTCCAAGGAGTAAGCGTCTTTAAATTTCATGGCTGCAGTCACCATCTGCAGTGATTCTGGAGTCCCAAAAAAAAAGTCTGACACTGTTTCTACTGTTTCCCCATCTATTTCCCATGAAGTGATGGGACCAGATGCCATGATCTTCATTTTCTGAATGTTGAGCTTTAAGCCAACTTTTTCACTCCCCACTTTCACTTTCATCAAGAGGCTTTTTAGTTCCTCTTCACTTTCTGTCATAAGGGTGGTGTCATCTGCATATCTGAGGTAACTGATATTTCTCCCAGCAATCTTGATTCCACTTGTGTTTCTTCCAGCCCAGCGTTTCTCTGATGTACTTTGCCTATAAGTTAAATAAGCAGGGTGACAATATACAGCCTTGACGTACTCCTTTTCCTATTTGGAACCAGTCTGTTGTTCCATGTCCAGTTCTAACTGTTGCTTTCTGACCTGTATACAGGTTTCTCAAGAGGCAGGTCAAGTGGTCTGGTATTCCCATCTCTTTCAGAATTTTCCACAGTTTATTGTGATCCACACAGTCAAAGGCTTTGGCATAGTTACAAAACATCAATTCTTTGGGGCTCAGCCTTCTTTATATGCTCTCCTTATGAGAAGGATTATGGTAATTTTGTAGTTCTAGAAAGTACTCCAGAGACAAGAGTTATTCAGTCCTACTATAAAGACCCAAAATGTCTTCTGCTAAACTGAGGCTAGAGAGAGGAGTACACCAGCTATAAAGGTATCCAGTTTTTCATGCGGTTAGTTATTCAATCACCAAGCAGAGCTAGAAAGTCTTATGTAGTTATTCTTTGCGGTAGTAAAGGGGTTAGCCCACCTCCACCTCCACAAGTTAATCAGACAGCTTAACGTGAAAGTGGATCATTGCTCTTTAGTTCCTGTTGCTGTTGCTACTTCTTTTATCCTCATCACCATAATCTAGAGATTATCGTGCAGATGGATTCTGGAATCATCTGATTGGGGGCCAAAGAAGGGAATTCAGACCTGAATTTTAATAGGCAAGTATAAAGTATACTTGATGGTTTACAGAGAAGAGTAAAAGAAACACAATATTCAGACAACCTGCATTCTTATCCTGGCTCTGGCAGGAACCAGGTAAACTCAGATCAGTCAGTTTCCCTCATTATGAAGCTCTGGTTTAATTTCCCCATCTTTAATATGGAAGAAATTTATGTTTATTCAAAGGTTTCTTTTCATTCAACGATGAATTGCTCATATTTCTTAAAGCCTAGATGCAGTCTAATTCACAACTATCGTGTCTGGTTTACAAGAAGAGAAATACTCTATATTAGGACAACAGTCCACAACGTCATAGAACAAAACCATATTGTGAGGACAAAGTAAACATCAAGGATGCTTTCAATAACGCAGTACCTTTCCAAAAAAGCCAGTGGAATTCAAACAGAAACGAGGGGACTTTGAGACAGTTCTATGTGGCAGAAGTCCACTTGGTAAGGGTTGGATTCCTTCCATGTTGCAGAAAAACTACTGAAATGAGGACTAGATTCTTGCTGTTGAAGAAGCATTTCCTTCTCCAGAGTATCTTCCCGACCCAGGGATCAAACCCAGGTCTCCCGCATTGTAAGCAAGACACTTTACCGTCTGAGCCACCAGGTAAATCTGAGCCACCAGGAAAGTCTATTAAGAAGTAGCTTAGTTTAATAGGATTTGCACAATTGATTAAAGAGAAATACTAGGAAAAAAACCCTTGAAGCATGGAATCCTTGCCTCAGTCCCTCAAAGAAGATATACTCGTATACAGACAGAGTCCATGGATATTGTAGCCAGCGGAGAGAGGTTTCAGAAGGCACCACGTTTCTGAGAACCATTTAAGAGCCTCTTCATGAAACTGACCCTTACTGCACATTGACTAAGAGGGGGCATTCCCACCAGAAAGCACTCCAATCCCATTATTGTATATGTTGCAAATTAGACATTTAAAATAAAACTTTTTCCAACTTCCTTCTCAGAGGAGAGTGGTCTCCTTTGGTCTATTTCTCTTTTCTATGTTTAGCAAGAAGGCCTGAACTTGGGCTTTTATCTCCCTTTGAAAAGCTGAGTAGCAGCATCGCTCACATATCTCTGTTCTGCTCTTCTCCATCTTCACCTCCTTCCTTGACCACTGGTTCTCCAAGATTACAAACTTATTTACTGTCCCCCAGATGTGGCCCATTTATCTGTTCAGAAAGTTCTCTTTCTTTTCTATCCCCTTCGGTCTTATTGGATGTAGTTTCATGTTTCACCCTTCCTTTTCTTTTGCATCAAATTCCTGTGCTTTGCCATTTCTCACTATTCTGATGTTCTCTGCTTTTTGTCTTCTTCTCCAAGTGGAAAGCAACAGTTCTAACTCACTTTTATCCTTGCTTTCCTCCCCCTTACAAAGGCTTGTTTTCTCTCAAAACTTTGCTCTAAGAACAGTCCCAGGGCAGTTTCAAGAGGTTAGTTTTGGTTCCAGTTATCTTTCCCTCTGTCCTCTCTTTCCCATTTACAAAATTCCATTCACCTTTTTGGTACAGCCAGGACAGTGTGGAGGTTCCTTAAAAAACTAAAAATAGAACTATCATATGATCCAGCAATCATACTACTGGGCATAATCCAGGGAAAACCATAATTCAAAAAGATATATGCATCCTAATGTTCATTTGAGCACTATTTAAAATAGCCAGGATATGGAAGGACCTAAATGCCCATCCAACAGAGGAATGGATAAAAATGGATATACAATGGAATATCACTCAGCCATTAAAGAGGATGATGCCATTTGCAGCAATATGGATGGACCTAGGATTGCCATGCTAAGTGAAGTAAGTCAGAGAGAGGAGAAATATGGTATGACACCCCTTATATGTGGAATCCAAAAAGAAATTGTACAAATGAACTTACAAAATGGAAACAGACTCAGAGAACAAACCTATGCTTGCCAAGGGCAAGGGTTGGGGAAAGAAATAGGTAGAGAGTTTGGGATGGACATGTACATCATACATATAGATGGACATATACTGCTGTATTTAAAATGGATCACCTACAAGCACCTACTGTATACCACCGGGAACTCTGCTCAATGTTATTTGGCCACCTGGATGGGAGAGGAGTTTAAGAGAGAATGGATACAGGTATATGTAAGGTTGAGTCCCTTTGCTGAACACCTAAAGCTATCACAACATTGTTAATTGGCTATACTCCAAAACACAATAAAAAGTTAAAATTTTCATTCACTTCCTTTTTGTTGCTGTTTATTCTCAGCCCATTTCAGGTCCCTGGTATTCTAGTTTTCCTCCCTTGGTCCACCCCAGAAAAAGATTTGAAAACATTTTACTCTTATTAATATTATTCTTTTCCTGGTGAACACAAATGACAACCTTCTTAAGCAAGGAACTTCTATTTTGATGAAAAAAGTTATTTGAGGGAATTCTTGGGGTCCACTTCCACTGCCAAGGCCTGGGGTTCAATCCCTGGTGGACAACTAAGATCCTGCAAGCCTTGCTGCGTGGCCAAAAAAAAAAAAATTTATTTGAACTGAAACAGTGGATATTTAGTGTTGGAAATAAAAGATTTGGTAAAAGTAAAATTAGGCTTCCCAGGTGGTTCAGTGGCAAAAAATCTGCCTGCCAATGAAGGAGACATGGGTTCAATCCCTAGGTCAGAAAGATCCCCTGGAAAAGGAAATGGCAACCCACTTCAATATTCTTGCCTGAAAAATTCCATCGACAAGAGGAGCATGGCAGGTTACAGTCCATGGTGTTGCAAAGAGTTGGAAATGACTGAGCATGCCTGCAAAAGTATCATTTGGCAGTGATGATTATCTCTTCCTGGCACCTTGAACAGACAGACTCAGCTGCCTGTACACCTCATCTAAAAAAAAATAAAAAACATGCTTTCTTCTTGTCTTCTCTTCCAAAATTGCTCTGAACCTAACTTTACCCCATCATTTCATGCATGTGACTGAAGTAAATTCTCTTTCTTCTTTGAATGAAGAAGTTCTGGAGATTCAAATGTGCACTCTACTCTCTAAAAAGAGCTCCTTGCACACTTTCTCTGAGTATTCATTTGACTCATGGTGCAAAAAGCTGTCTCCCCACTTCTGGACCTTTCTTTTGATGTCCCCAAGCAGTATGTGTTACCAGCCACAAACTCCTCCCCCTCCACAATGCCTGGCGCTCATGGTGAAAGTTGATGTTTACACCTGATCAGAAGGTGCAAGCAACTTTGCTTCCTTCTGTACAGAAGCAGCTGGAACACACTGCAAAGACACAGCTGAATAGAAAGAGAAGTTGGAAGAGGACCAGAGAAGGGGGAGAAGGGGATGGCAGAGTGTCAAGAGATTGACCTCAGAGAAGGGGAACCCAGAGGCTGGAAGGTGGAAATTCACAAATCTGTCCAGGAGAAGTGTGGTGGAGGATTGAGTTCCATACCAACCCATCTGGAACCTTACAGGGTAGAGTGAACAGGGAGGCAAACTCTGGGAGACAAGGATTTGGTTAAAAACACAACACCCCAGGGCTTCCCTAGTGGCTCAGTGGTAAAGAATCCACCTGCCAGTGTGGGAGATATGAGTTCAATCCCTGATCTGGGAAGATCCCACATGCCACGAGGTCACTAAGCCTGTGTACCACAGCTACTCAGACTGTATTCCTGAGCCCGTACTCTGCAACAAAAGAAGCCACCCAAATGAGAAGCCCATTCACTGCAACCAGAGAAAAGCCTGTGCGGCAACAAAGACCCAGCAGAGCCATTAGCTAATTAAAAAAATACAACATTCTAATAAAAATTGAAATCCTTGTGTGTCTTAGCACTTTTCACTAACCAAACACTAGCGAAAGTGACTTGACTTTCTCTGTGGTAGAGAGAGAAACAGGTGGTCACAGTTTGTTTTTTTTTTCTAAAAACCAGTCAACCAAAGCCAGAAGTGGCGGTCAGACGATAACTTCTGGGCAGAACCTAAGATGGAAAAGCAAATGTTGTTTATATAAATAGAAACGTAGAGCTTGTACCATAGCTTCCTGTTGACAAAATGAGCTTCGCTTCACCTCAAACCTTCAATGGTTTTAAAAATAACTGATAATGGGTTTTTTTTTTTCCTTTCAATTTGTCCAATCACTTTCAGTAAGATTCTAGCTTTTTCTTAACCCACAGGTTCTAAGTTCATTTCTCCGTCTCCAGCTTTCTTCTCATTCATTTTCTTTTCCTTTCTGCTGTGTGTTTACCCAGCCATATATCTATACTGTGGAGCTTTTGGGAGTACATTACCGTAGTTCTGTACCAATCCGTAAGGGCTGAACTCGGGATGATCTCATAAATGTATGTGAGATTCACCTCCTCCCCTAACCATTATAAAAAGTAGTAGGGGACTTCCCTGTTGATCCAGTGGCTGAGAATCCTCTGCCAATGTAGAGGACACAGGTTTGATCCCTGATCAGGGAAATCTCACACGCCGTGGAGCATCTAAGCCCCTGTGCTGCATCCACTGAGTCCCTGTGCCTAAAACTCATGCTCTTCAACAGAAGCCACCGCAATGAGAAGCCTGAGCACCACTAGAGAGTAGACCCCACTTGCTGCAATGAGGGAAAGCCCATGCATAGCAACGAAGACCCAGTCCAGCCAAAAAAGAAATCTTAATTAAAAAAAAAGAATAGTGATAGGCTTTGAGCAGGTACAGGTAAATATTTTAAAGGAAAATGAGATTGGTGAGCCTTGAGGTATCAACCCTGTCATTGCATGTTTTCCTAATATTTCATCATTTTCCAAAAGGTCAAACACAGAGCTACAATGAAGTAGTGAGAACTGTACAGAAACATCATTCTTGAAAATGAGTGAAATTCTGAAGGAGGAAGGAAAATAAAATAATATAAATACAATAATAAATAAATATACATGACAGCTCCTTAACTGGCTATTGAGAAAAACCTATTGTTTGTTGGAAGGTGAGCTAAAATCTTATATTTACAGTTCATAGAAATTGCAGTATATTCTAATGACAAGACAAGAATAATTTCTGTGCTTCTCTGGTGGCTCACCTGCCAATGTAGGAGACGTGGGTTCCCTGACACAGGAAGATCTCACGTGCCTCAGAGGAACTAAGCAGTGCCCTGCAACCTCTGAGCCTGTGCTGCAGAGCCCACGAGCCACAACTACTGCACCCACCTGCTGCAACTAAAAGCCCGCATGCCCTAGAGCCCGCCAATTGCCGCTGGAGAGTAGATCCTACCGGCCTCGCTAGAGAAAAGCCCAAGCAGTAACGAAGACCCAGCAGAGCCAAAAAATAGGCAAATAAATAAAATTACCAAAAAAATTATAATTTTTCTCTTGCCATGTAACTAACTAAAAAAATATACCATCAAAACACAGAGCATCTAAAATCTCAAGCAGTGTGGTTCTAGGCATAATAAAATGTGTATTTGTATCATCCTATTTGTCTAAATGGTGTAGAAGAATTGATATTGGTTTGGGGCAAGTCCTGATGTCACACTCACCTTATGTGATCCTAAGGTAATCACCTGTTATAACTGTAAATTGGTCACAATACATCTGCCTTAGGAGTGGTTCTGAGGATTAACAAGGTCATGTATTCAAAGGTTTTTTTTTGCCTATAAGACTATTGTGTATTTAATAAAAGTAAGGGATTTTTTTCCTAGTTAAGCCATTTGGTTTCTCCCTAACTGTCCTTGAGGAGGTTGACTTCCTTCTTTCCCTTGTGACAAAGTGAGGTGTGTGTGTGTATACGTGTGCATTAGTGGCTCATTTGTGTTTGACTCTGACACCATGGACTGTGGCTCACCAGGCTCCTCTGTCCATGGGATTCTCCAGACAAGAATACTGGAGTGGGTTGCCATGCCCTCCCCCAGGGGATCCTCCTGACCCAACGCCCGAACCCGATCTCCTGCATGGCAGGTGGATTTTTTTACTATCTCAGCCACCAGGGAAGGCCAAAGTGAAATGACCCTCATGGAGTAGCCTTTGCCTGGAGAGGTATGGAAACTTGCCAAGGGTGTACAATGCCACCAATGCTAGTTTCTCTACAGTTTGACCTTCCTAACTTAAATTTGATTTTTTCAGCATCCGAAATCTCCTTTTGGGCAGAGCAGAGTCTTTTTTGCAGTAGCAGCTGGAGGGTCAGCCTCTGATGCTCAAACTTGCAGGATTGAAGGGCAGGTAGGATGGGTGGGGTTGTGTGACATTCCCAAGCACTGGACAACTAGACACCTTGCAACCCTTGCAAACACCAGAGGGCAGGACAGAGCCACAGCCCATGAGGGAGTCCAGAGCCAAATGGGCAAAAATAATGATCTCTCCTCTGGCCTTGGGAATGCAGCCCTTGCCGTGATTGTGCCCAGGCAGTGCACTCCTGCAGTGTGGGCAGGTGTGCACCATCAGTTTGGGGGTTATTCCTGGACACGTGCATCACGCAGTGTCACCCCCATAACCACAGCTGTCTTGTCTTTTCAGCCAGGAAGCTTTATCTTCTCAACATCCACAAAAGAAAGGGAAAGCTTCAGCTGGTTGGGACAAGTCATGAACAGCCTGTTCAGCACAACCTGGCTGAAGATGGAGTCGGTTCTCTGGCCAAAAATTTGTACAGCTTGACCAACACCCTTGGGAGATGTCCTGGCCCTGGGCTCCCTGTGTTGAACTTTTGGGAAGAAGTCCACTTATTGATGGAGCCTACTGCTTGGCTAGGGGTGTGTGCATTTGTTTGTCTGAACAAACATTGTTTCATTTTGAGTGTGACCCTTTGAGATGGACAGCAGAGGGATCACTATTCCTCTTTTTCAGATAGGGAACAAGGTTTAGAAAAGTGAAGGGACCCATCTACTTACTGGATAAAGTATGGCAGAACCATGCCTGAACTAAGTTCTAAACCTTAGGTTAATGTTACTGTCCACTCAGTTGCAAAAGGAAAACTCAGAAACATCTTGTTTAGAAATCACAAGTAATTTCCTTGGTTGCTAAAGGAGGTTTGTGAGCGAATCTAGACACCCCTTGGTGTCACACACCACATGTACTTCCCAGGAACTGCGCCTCTCTGGAATTCTGTGCAGACAGCCAGGGGTTGTGAACCATGAACCTGGTTAGAAGGAAGAACGTAAGAAAAGCCCAAGATGGCCATACTTTTCCTCTTATGAGAAGGATGGAGCACCAGTTTGTTAGCTGATTAGTCAACAGTTTTAATCACGGTTTCTTTGGGCAATAGAGAAAGTGATTCTGAGCACAAACTCTGCAGCTCACCCTCATGGCGGCCAATCCTGACTCCACCAAGTAGATGAGTCATGTGGGTTACTCAACTTGTTTCTACTTTCACCTCCTAAGCATTCATGACTATTCCCTGCTGCCTCAAGCACCTGAGTAACCATCAATCTGTCTACTGCCTCCCTGGATTTATCTGTTCTGGATATTTCATATAAATGGAATCATATACTATGTGGCCTTTTGTGTCTGTCATCATCAGGTTTTAAGGTGATCATATGGGACATAAATGACTGACTAATAGGAGAACTTCTTCTTCTTTTTATGCTGTAGCAGTACCTCCTGTAAGGAACCTGTGGATGGAGGTCTAAAGTAATCAGGACAGGGACTTCCCTCGTGGTCCCGTGGTTAAGAATCCACTTGGCAATGCAGGGGATGTGGGTTCAATCCTGGGTCTGGGAACTAAGATCTCACATGCCATTTGGTGCAACCAAAAAATAAAAATTAAAAATACTGAAATAAAGCAAACAATAACCAGGACATTTGGGCAGCAGAACCATGTTCAATGTCAGCAAAGTGCTGAGTGCACTGAATGACTTTCTAACTATGCCGAGTCGACAATTCCTGCCTTCTGTAACAAAGTGAAGACCTCCTGATGGTATGTTTAGTCCACGTGAGGATGGGTTGGGGGAGAGGAAAAACAAGGAGGTCTTTGAGGAGGAGGAAACCCGGATCACACACTAAGGAATCTGGGGCTGTTGATGTCAAATAAATGCTTCCCAACTTTCTAAGATTCTGAAATTAGTTAAATCAAGAAGCAGTGTGATCTAATGAGTAGTGATGGAATGACTAGTGTAAGGTAATGATCACTACAGACCCTCAAAAAAGGTGAGAACTGAGGAGGAAGAATGTGCCAATATGATGCCAGAACTTCCTAAAGACAGGATGATCTGATACCAACGACTGTTGGTGAGTAGTCAGAAAGAGTAGAGAATAGCGATTCTACAAGTAACATTTAATCTGCTATCCTTGCTTCAGGACCTATCCCTCATTCATTTTAGAGCTATTTTTAATCAAAATTATCTCTACCAGTCAATGAAATCACATCATTCTTTATACTGCATCACTGAGCATACAAATAATACGGAATTTGGTTTTCCAAGTGCCCACAAAGAGAAAGAAAGACCTGTACGTTATTTGAAGCATTTCTTATTTCCCCTGGCATTTCAATTGTTTATTAAGCAAGCAAGCAAACACACACACACACACAGATACACACACAAATTTTTCAGAAGTACATAAAGTCACACAATCATAGAATTTTAGAGCGGGGAAGACCTTGAAGGTCTTCTAGGCCAATGAAAACTAACCACCTGCTTGGAATTAATGGGTGTTTGTCAAAAAGGCAGAGTACTGGGCTGTACTCCAGAATGACTCCAAAATCTGTAGGAATTAAACACTGGAATGTGCAATTTTATACACTTACTCAAACTTCAGTGTATGAGAACCTCAAAATTACTCACATTTTATTACTTTAAAAAAGTATTTTATTACTATCAGAACCATGGGAGCAGATTACTTTGAAGATCATAATTTATATTTTTAAGGTATCTGATCTTCTTAATACTTTCAGCTGCTATAAGATACTATTTTATCAAAACAGTTGTTGTTTATAGAATACCTTCCATGCACTGGACCACATGCAGAACCACGTATTTAAATTACTGTTAACAAGGGTTTTCCTGGTGGCTCAGTGGTAAAGAATCCACCTGCCAGTGCAGGAGACACAGGTTTGATCCCTGGTCTGGGAAGATCCCGCATGCTGCAAAGTAACTAAGCCCATGGGCCACAACTATTGAGCCTGTGCTCTAGAGTGCAGGAGCCACAACTACTGAGCCCACTCACCTAGAGCTGGTGCTCCGTGCTCCACAACAAGAGAAGCCACTGCAATAAGAAGCCCTCTCACCGCAACTAGAGAGCAGCCCCTGCTTGCCACAACTAGAGACAGACTGCAGCAACAAAGACCCAGGACAGTCAACAATAAATAAATTATTCTTAAAAATTACTTTTAACAGTCTTAAGAAAAGCATTTCAACTCTTTGGCCCTCGATGTTCACATCTGAAAATTGGGATAATAGTTTCTACCTCTTTGACTTAAATGAGATAATATGTGTAACTTGCTTACAGAGAGCCTATCATAAAGTGCACAAAAATGGTTAGTTATTATTACTATTATTTATTCACATGTTATACATGAGGAAAGTATAACATATGGCAGCAGGCAACCCACAAAGACAGTTCACTAAGAAATGATGGAAACAGAACTCAAGTCTTCCTGTCTTTGATTACAAAACCTAACTTTTCACTCTTTCTTGTACATGTGTGATCAATGAAGCTTTGGTTAATGTTCCTATCAAAAATAACTCTTTTTTTAGACCTTTGGCCAGCCCCAGGCTTTTGATGAATGCTTCTGTGTTCTTTCAACCTCAGTAAGTTCTGGGCAGCTGCACAGCAGAGGCCGAGTGAGTAATTCCTGTATATGTCCCTCAACTTTTTCATACCCCAGAGAAATTCAGTAACATGGCTGGCAGTAAAGTGAGAAAAACAAAAGTTGGGAAATGCAGAAGTTGAAGCACTCCAAGACCACACTTTAACCCACGCGGAAACCTTTTTGGGCTCTTTTCAAAAACAACAAAGTATCATATTGAACAATCTACCTGGTGTCCAAAAATAGCGGTGTAGGGAGTCATTGTCTGAGCATCTCATCTCTCAGACACAGGAATGTGTACCCTGGAGAACTACCAGGGGGACTTCTGGCCATAACGAAACCTCAGCTTGTGTTTCTCATGAAAGTCCAGTTGGTGGTGAAGCCCAGATGTCCAAGACAACTCAGCCACCAGAGGCACAATTTCCAAGTCATATTGTTTCTGTTAAAAATAACCTAGCCAGGTAGTCCTGTGGTTTCCGACTTTTCAAGAGAAGTTGGTGAGGGAAGAGGGTAGTTAGTAAGGAAAATAACTTTTAAAAATACCTGAAGGAAACCCCATTTTTAAAAAATCTCACTAACTGCAAACCTCCAGGAATGAAAAATGCTACTGTCATGATAAGAGATGTACTTTTTTTTCTCCTTTAACAGAAGAAAGGTGAACAGGTACTATAACTTTCAGAGAAATAAGGTTATTTTCTAATGCTGGATGAGTCAGGCTTCTTAAATAATTTTTACAGCCATTATGCAAGCTATTTAACTCTCCATTTTGTTAGAAAGCTTTTCTTAAGAAGCTTATATGAATATGAATGACATCTCATTTTTTTAAGAGGAAAAATTGAATTTGTTTTTTAAAAGCACAAAAACCCTACATACTAAAATTGCACAATCAAGTATTGGTCCAGTCTTATATCACTCTATTTACAATTAAACAGCACCATGGTTTTCTCAACTAGGTTAGTTGAACATGCCCAGAAAATTGTTATTCGAAGTCTATGTTCCTTTAAGATAAAATTAACTCTTTAACTGAGCTCAAATCCTCAAAAAAACCTTTTACCAACCATAGATAATTATATCACTGAATTTACTTATGAAAAATAGATTTGAACATTTTTTTCCCTCTAGTTGACAAACTTTGAGAGATGCTGCTATTTCATGCGGCACACAAATTAAGAAATGTTTTGATAACAGGGGCATTATACTGAAACACCCTCACATACCTCCACCTCCACATATAAAAATATTCCTTTGGAATCAATGCTGCTGTTTCCTCTTGAATTTGACATTTCATTTTTATCTGTCATCATTGTTTTCTTACAAGCCATCACTCATACCAGAATAAGCTATCATTGTGGCTAAAACATATGAAGCACATGTCGAAGCTCTGTGTTTGCTCATGTTGTTTCTGCCAGCTTGGAGAAAGGATGAGAAATTTTATCAAACATATTCATGTATTCCAGATACTAAGCTTTCACACTCACACAGTAAAGCTAAGCAGATCCTTGGAATGACTTTGTGAAGAATTCTTTCCCAATGTCATGTGCTTCATAAGTGAAAGGTACAGACCCAGGACCCACGATTTCAGACTATCCTCCAGAAATTCTCTGCTCTGTACGTTTTCTCCCCCTTTTTTTGGCCACAGGCATGTGAGATCCTAGTTCTACAACCAGGGATTGAGCCCATGCTCTCTGCATTGGAAGGGTGGAACCACTGGGCCACCAGGGAAGTCCATCTGCTCTGTACTCTATTAAAATTCTACCCATTCATCAGAATCTTGATTGAGAACTCAATCTAGGGAATCCCCTGGCAGTCCAATGGTTAGGACTTGGCACTTGGTTCAATCCCTGGTCAAGGAACTAAGATCTCACAAGCCAAATAAATCACTTGGCCAAAAAAGAAAAAAAAAAAAAGGAAAGGAAATCAGTCTATTGTGAAGCAACAGATTATGAATTCTTTTCTTCCTCTGACTTCATCGTACTAAGTGGGCAATGGTATCCTGTTAGTAGGATTAAATAAGAGGTGACGAGACCACTGTGTGGGACGCTTTACCAAGAATTCTCTACAGAGAATCATGGAATCATTGTTCCTCAATGTGTTTTCCCCATTAAACTTTCCTATAATAGAGAAGTAAAACAAGGAATGCTGAGCATCTTAAGCCAGCTACATGTTGGGCTGAAATGTCTTTGGAATCTATGTTTTTTCTCTTGTGTTAACATGATGCTCTATTTACTTGTGAGCCTGCCAGATGTTGACTTACCCTCCGTGCATGCATGATAAGTTGATTCAGTTGTGTCTGACTCTTTGTGATCCCATGGACTGTAGCCTACCAGGCTCCTCTGTCCATATGAGGATTCTCCAGGCAAGAATCCTGGGGTGGGTTGCCGTGCCCTCCTCCAGGGGATCTTTCTGACCCAGGGATTGAATTGGTGTCTCCTGCACTGGCAGGTAGATTCTTTGCCACTGAGTCACCAGGGAAGCCCTCTATTGCCATGTACTCATATTTAGGTGTGAAGATATGCGTATCCAGTGAAAATATGCATATCCAATTTTAGAAGCACAGGCAGTCGTCCCTTCAACTTTGAGATGTAATGATTCTCTCATTTTTATTTCAAGTCTTTTATTGACATTTAATTATTTTATATTGTCATTTAAGAACACCTATTTTAAAGCTTGAAAGATAAGTTTCTTGTACTATAATATGCACCATTGTTCCCCTTCAAAGCTCAGCCTTATGCTTTCTCAGAATAAGCCTTCAATAAGTATTAAATGAATGAGTTTCAGTTTTCAAAGATGCTGTTTATAAATTACTTATAAAAACACTTTTTGAATTATCTCCAAAGGAGTAAAACATTAAAACAAGCACAATAGATTTTTTCCTCTCCCACAACCTTCATTTTCAAGTACTGAATTTGTGTATGTTGGATAGAATCTTTTTATGCAATCTCTACACTGAAAAGTAAGATTTTCAAAACAAGAGACAGTATATAAGAATGTACACTGAATTGTACATTATTAGATTCTACCAATGCTTTGATACTTTTGTTGTTCAGTTGCTCAGTCATCAACCCTATCAAATATAATTTATGAAATAGAATTAAATATCCACAGATAATTCTAGCGGAGGTGATGGAATTCCAGTTGCAATATTTAAAATCCTAAAAGATGATGCTGTGAAAGTGCTGCACTCCATATGCCAGCAAATTTGGAAAACGGGACTGGAAAAGGTCAGTTTTCATTCCAATCCAAAAGAAACACAATGAATGCTCAAACTACGGCACAATTGCACTCATCTCACAGGCTAGTAAAGTAATACTCAAAATTCTCCAAACCAGGCATCAACAGTATGTTAACCGTGAACTTCCAGATGTTTTCAAGCTGGTTTTAGAAAAGGCAGAGGAACCAATTGATGCTGAAGCTGAAACTCCAATACTTTAGCCACCTGATGGGAAGAACTGACTCACTGGAAAGGACCCTGATGCTGGGAATGATCGAAGGTGGAAGGAGAAGGGGACGACAGAGGATAAGATGGTTGGATGGCATCACAGACTCAATGGACATGAGTTTGAGTAAACTCCAGGAGTTGGTGATGGACAGGGAGGCCTGGCATGCTGCAGTTCGTGGGGTCGCAAAGAGCTGGACATGACTGAGCAACTGAACTGAACTGAACAGATAATTCTGCTTCTGAAGGAATGGACTTGACTGTTACTTTTTTTTTTTTCTTTCTTATTTTGGCCAACCCGTGAGGCGTGCCTAGTTCCCTGACCAGGGATTGAACCTATGCCCCCTGAACTGGGAGTATGAAGTCTTAAGCACTGGACCACCAGGGAATTCCCAAATTTTTAAATTTTATATTTATTTTTTTGCCACAACTGGTGGCGTGTGGGATCTTAGTTCCCTGACCAGGGGTGGAACTCTGGTCCATGGCAGTGAAAGGCCATGTCATAATCAGGGAACACCATGATTGCCATTTTTCTCTGTTCTTTCCCACAAGGCCTGGTCTTGTGTGCTTCCCAAAACACAGTGTTTTATTTCTCTTTGCTGCTTGGCTAAGACTCATGTCCCATTATTGAACTGAGAGGTGGGAAAACATTCTGGCGAAAAATGGCCACCAGAGACTCTTTCAACAAAACAAAGAGTTCCAAAATCCACGCTTCAGTTAGATTTAGATTTAATTACTTGCTAGACCAACTGTCTACATTTTTATGTGGAAGAGAAATCGTATCTTGCACAAGCAATTTATTGAGTCTGTCTGACATACACAGCCAAACCCAATTCTAATGACACAGTCAATATGGGGGGGCGGGGTGGGGGGGAGACTCTTCTCTGCAGCTCTGATAAAGATTTCTAAACGGATATGGTCAATCTGACTAAGATCTGCAAGATTGATATTGCCAGCAAGATAGCATTGCGTGAGCTTTGAAGTAAGGCAGATCATAAAAATGAAATTCTGATGCATGCTCTAAGATGGATCAATCTTGAAAACATGAAAAGTGAAATAAGGCAGACACAAAAGGACAAAGATTGTATGTTTCCACTTACGAGTGTCTACAATAGTCATATCCATATAAGATTACCAGAGATGGCCAGGGGGAATGGTGAGTTACTGTTTAATGATTATGGGTTTTTTGGGGGGGTCATGAAAAAGGGTTTTGATGGCTACATATTGTGAATGTAGTTAATACCACTGAATTGTGCTTTTTAAAATAGTTAGAGGGACTTCCCTGGGGTCCAGTGTAAGACTCCATGTTTCCACTGCAGAAGGTACAGGTTCGATCCCTGGTCAGGGAACTAAGATCTCACATGATCTGCAGGGCAGCCAAAGGGGGAAAAAAGTTAGAATCCCAGAAACCAAACCAAAACTAAACAGAAACAAAGCAGGTGCATCAGCAGCCAGTCTGTTTTCCTATTTCCGGCTGGAACAAAAGAGCATAATTTGAAGTGAGAGAATATACAAAAGGAACTCAGACAGTATTGCCGATCACATCCGTCAAGTTCCCACCATCAGTATCAGGAATTGAGCTTCCCACTGGGGTGACTTGGGAAATTTTTTCTAATTTTCAGATTTTGTGATGTTACCATCTCTAAGAATTAATATTTAAACTTCCTTTGGAAGGAAGTGTGTGCATGTCACTCTGTAGACAATCAGTTGATAATACAGTAAAGATACCACTCATATCTGAGGAAACAAGAGGATCAGATTTTATACACCCTTGGGTGATCCCACCTTGGCCTTGGCAGAGGAATTTTTTTTTTTTTTTCTATTTTGGGGGGTTGGGCCACACTGCCTGTGGGATCTCAATTCGCTCAACTAGAAGAGACTAAACCAAGAATTGAACCGGCAAGCTTGGCAGTGAAAGCGTGGAGTGCTAATCACTGGTGTGAACGCGTGATAAGTCGCTCAGTCGTGTCCAGCTCTTTGCGACCCTATGGACGGTAGCCCACCAGGCACCTCTGTCCATTGGATTCTCCAGACAAGAATACTGGAGTGGGTTGTCATGCCCTCCTCCAGGGGTCTTCCCCACCCAATATTGAACCCATGTCTCTTATATCTCCAGCATTAGCAGGAGGGTTCTTTATCACTAGTGCTGCCTGGGAAGCCCACTAACCACTAGACGACCAGCAGAATCCCTGCAGAGGAACCAACCTCTCATGGACCTAAGACTCAGTGAACATAGACAATTTCGTATTTGAAGTTATAAGTGCTAAAGAAAAATATACGTTAAGGAAGTGGAAAGAGAAAGGTCAGTGTGATGGGATATAGTGGAAATTTTAGATATAAGCCAAGAAAAAGTCTCAACTGGATACAAGGAGTATCTGAGTAAAGACAAAGGACCAAGCAGTAATAACAGTAAGGGGAAGTTTATTCCAGACAGAAGGACAAGCACGTGAAGAGGCTGAGGCCTGTGTGTTCCTTGTGCAGAGCAAGGAGAGTGGTACGGCACGGGCAGAGGGCCGGGCAGAGGGTCTGGGGAGCCATTTGTAAAGATGCTGACTTCTTCTGAGAATAGGAGGGGTCAGGGAGAGTTGACAGCAGAGTGACATGATCGAAAATATTTCAAAAATAGGACTTCTCGGGGGGCCCAGTGGTTAAGACTCCATACTTCCAATGCAGGAGGCATGGACCCAGTTCTTGGTAGAGGAGTTAAGATCCTAAACGCCATGCAGCCAAAAAGCAAAATAAATCTTAATAAATATATATATATATTTTTTTTTTTCAAAAGAATTACTCTGACTGCTGTGAGAAAAGACTGTAACTGAGGAAAGGTGGCGGCAGGAAGGCCAGTTGAGCGGCTGAATGCTTTTCAGGATGCTGAGACCTGGAGGTGATGACAAGTGGTCAGGGTCTGGATTTATTCTGAAAGGAGAGTTAACAGGATGGCTCTGAGTGTCACTGAGACAAAGAGGTAAGAGGACCGGATTATACGTTAGAGAGCGAACAGGTGCTCGGGTTTAGCCATGTTTGAAATGCCCAGACATCCAGAGGGAGATGCTGAGGTGGAAGATGGACATACTTGCCTTGAGTTCAAGGGAGAGTTCTGGAACTACAGACTGGGGCAGGAGGAGGATCATTAACATATAGACGATTTTTTAAAGCCTTGAAGCAGAAAGAGAGCAAGAATCCTGGCCCCTTGGCTCACTATTGCAACACCAGCACCTGGCAGTTTCTGTCACCTAGTGGGTACTGAATGTCTATTGAATGAACAGATAGAATGCGAAGTGAAAATCTTTATTAGACCACCTTGTATGAGGGAGGGAACTTAAAGCCTCTTATTTGAAAAACCCAACCTGTTTTCTAAGTTCAGTGCAGTCACTTAGAGGCTGATTCTGTGTGATGAAATAAATCTTTTGTTGTTTGAGATTCTGCTGCTTCTGACTTCAAATTAATATATGGCTTCTGTGGAAAAGATGAGCTGATGCAAAAATTATCTTTTGGTGTAATCATCTAGTCTTCTAGCAATTCTTGTAAAGCAATCAAAGGGGGGAAAAAAAAATCAGTGGTTTGGGAGGCAAAAACCTCTGCCTAAGTCCTGAGTATACTTGGCCAGCAAACAAGCAGGAACAGTGTCGGTCTTTAGTGAGACTCAGAGCTACTGTGTAATTAAATGAGGAATAGATGCTTTTGGCTGATCGAACACACAATGCTTTTAAATTTATTGTTATTATTATGTTTTAAAAAGTAAAAATACCATTTTGAGGAGTTTCTGGCAATCCAGTGGTTAGGACTTGGTGCTTTCACTGCTATGGCATCGATTCAATCCCTGGTCAGAAAACTAAGATTCCCACAAGCCTTGAGACACAGCCAAGAAATAAATAAATGAATAAAGATATCTTTTTTACCAGGATTACAATATACAAACTGTCTACTCCTCCTGTCTTCTGATCTTTGCTACCTGTGGAGGGTGGACTGCATTTTTAAAGAAGCAGAACTAAAAGGACCTATACATTAGGCAGAGTGGCCCTCAGTCATTTTCTCTCTGTGATTTTTTGCCTATGAAAACCCCACCCATCTCCAGTGGACCCAAACAGGAGGAAGCCTGCTGGGGTATGGGGTACCTGTTGGTGGTGATGCTGTTGAGGGGAGGAGCCTAAAGGGCTGAGTTCAAATTTGAATGTGTGAGACCGGTGCATTTTCAGCCAGTGCAGCAGAAGTGCTGGAGGCAAGCTTTTCTTCCTAAGATCTTCAGGGAGCCCAGAAAGACAAACTGGATTCCACCATGGACAGGTAAAGCAGTCTGCTTGTGGGTGGTTGCGCTGGCCTTCCTCTCAGAGCAAATCTGAGTAATAACATGCGTAAACTTTCCCTTTCTCCCCTAACACTGACTCACAGGATCTGCCTGGTCAAGATGCACATTAATTTTTCTGGATCTGTCTCATCTTCTGTTCAGATCTTACATGCTTTCCGCCCAATTATCTTTCTCTTCTTTTCTTTCCATACTCGAAAGAACTTTTATGCACCATGCATTGACTTGTCCTTGCAGTTAGGGTAGTTTATGGTAGTAATATTAATCAGGCAAATGTTAAGAGACTCAAATCATGAAAAGTCATGGCAATACTGTACTAAAAACAGTAGTGGTAATGGTAATAATTCTGTAAACATTCAACTGTAGAACCTCTTGAAGAAAAACTTGACTACAGAGACTTTATTGAAAATTACATAGTCAAGAAATTATTTTCTAAATGCCAATATTCAAAAGTATTTGCTTGAAGGTCAGTCACTGTCTGTGACAAGGAGATAAATTCAATTGGAAAAACTTCTTTAATATTCTAGGCCAAAGAGGCAGTTAATGGCATTTTTACTCTTTACCTAGTCATTCCATTTCTTCAGACATAACTTAACTTACTTCTTTAATGCATACTCCGTAAAATTTTGATGCTGTCTTCACATGAAGTTTGTGACAATTATGTTATTATCATCGAACTTAATCTATTTTTATTGCAAATATATGCAAATTTACACCTAATCCATGTACTTCAATCTCAGTGTAGAATCTTAATGGTGGATTAAGTGTCCTTCAGAAACCTGAGGGCAAAATATCACAAAGTCAGTTTACAGTGAAAACTAATCTGTGGTATGAGAGGAAAAAGGCTCAACGGAGATACCTGTAAATAATGAAATGCAAAGCAACAGTAAAATCAGAGTTGAAATTCAGAGAAAGTCAAAGGAGAGAGGATGAAATTCAACAGGAGAAAAACGGAAATACATGATTTTCATTAAGGAAAATACTATCTGCAGAGCACAGCACTGATGGCACGCGGCAGGAAAGGATGACTTGGTCACGATTACTTTTAACCCATCTGTCTCTGGTTTGCATTGCTGGGGATGCAGCCAGAGTTCCGCTTCAGGGCACACAGCTGTCTGGCGCAGCTGTCAAACTGTGGGCCTTACAGACAGTCTCTACCGAGTCCTCTGCATCCTCAAGAGAAACCAAAGACTTCCCTGGTGTGTCAGTGGCTAAGACGCCACACTCCCAATGCAGGGGGCCTGGGCTCAACCCCTGGTGGGGGAACTAGATCCCACATGCCACAACTAAGACCAGGTGCAGCCAAATAAATAAATATTTCTAAAAGAGAGAGAGAGAAAAACCAGAGAATAGGTGCTGGAACTAGGCCCCTTGCTATAATTAAAGATACTTAACAAGGTCACAGGTATGCAATTCAATTCACTGTGACTGGTAACTTCTGATGGAAATTGTATTTTCACGTGGGGGTAGAAGGCCATTTGAATTCCTTAGTCTGTGTCCTATCCTTCCTTATACTCCCAGGACGCTTTTTCCTCTTAAGGGAAGCCCCCGGCCAACACCACCTGCAAGGCATGATATTGTGTCCCGTCCCCTACTTCTCATCCACACAGCCCAGGAGGACAGGTTAAATGCAAAAGGAATTTATTGTTAAGAGACGATGCCTAATCCATTTAAAATTGGGCCCAAAGGAAAGAATTTTTTTTTCTTCCTCTCCAGTATTTATTACGCATCTACTATGTATTCAGTTTATGTAATATGCTGAGGGTGGTTATGTTAATTAATTAACAATTGTAATAGTAACAGAGGTAGTGCTGTGGTGGTTTTACCATAGTAAATCATTATCACTTTAGAATAAAGCCAGTGATTATTAGATCTTTGTTAACATTCATTTTGGATTCCTGTCAAATGTGAATTTTTAACTATAAAAATTTGATTGACTAATTTGTATATGGTTTCATATATGTAATGTATACACTGGTGATACATCTTATTCTCTGCCTCAGGATTTAAAATGGATCCCAGGGACTTCCATGGAAGTCCCATGCTTCCATTGTAGGAGGCATGGGTTTGATCCCTGGTTGGGGAATTAAGATCTCACATGTCACGTGGCACAGTGCCCCACCCCCCCCACACCGCCTCCCAAAAACGATCTCCAATAAGCTTCATGTGTGTGAGAAAAACATTCAAATTACAACACCTTTAAAAATCTCTGGCCCTTGCTTACAGATTTACTAAGGGTGGCACTTGGGAAGTTGACTTCTGGGTCTATCTCATGTATTTCACTATCAAAGTATCAATAATCAACCTGTCCATACAAAGGTGGGTGTAGAAGCTTTATTCACAAGACCCTCAAATGGAAACAGTCCAAATGTCCATCAACAGGTGAGTGAATATACGAAATGTGCTGTACCGAAGCAATGGAATATTGCTTTGCAGGACAAAAGAACAAACTCTCCTGAGACATGCAACACCACGGATGAATGTCAAAGTCATAATATACTTAGTACAAGAAATCAGACACAAATGAGGTGATACTGTATACTTAAAATAAAATTCTAGAAAATAAACCATAATTTATAGTTACAGTGCCTGGGAGGGAGAAAAAGAACTGACTGAAGAGACGGGTGAGAAAACTTGGGGGGAGGGGAGCCCTGAAAATGTTCTGTACACTGATAGTTGTAGCAGTCTTAGGTGTTTACATCTGCCAATATTCATAGAATTGTGAATTTTAAATGGGTGAAGTATGTAAATTATGTGTGTGTGTGCTCAGTCGCTCAGTCATGCCTGACTCTTTGCAACGCTATGAACAGTAGCCCACCAGGCTCCTCTGTCCATGGGATTTCCCAGGCAAGAATACTGGAGTGGGTTCCCATTTCCTTCTCCAGGGGATCCTTCCCAACCCAGGGATCAAACTCGATCCTCCTGCATTGGCAGGGAGATTCTATACGGTACCACCTGGAAACCTCAATGTAAAAAAAAAAAAAAAAATTTGAAATAAGTTTCAATTCTCTTGCCAGCAAACCGTATTCAAATTACTGCCTAGATCATTACTTTGACAAGTTGTCTGCACTTCTGCTCAATGCCACTAGGTGGCAGCGTTGTCTCCACAGGTAGATATTTTTGCTGAAAAAGACAAAGGACAAAAACCAGGGATACTAACTACTGATGCTTTGGTTATCAATCATGTTGGGCTACAGTTCATGGGGTCATAAATTGTCGGACACAGCTAAGCGACTAACACACGCGCTCACACACACTGTATAGCTTGTGCTATGTTCACAACTACAAAGGAACTTGTGTTAGCAGAGTTATTTCTACAAATTCAACTCAATTTAGTGCTTATAACATGCAAGACACTGTGCCGGAAACAAAAAGCAATCTGTCCCTGACCTCCATCCCCGGTGTGTGAAGAACATGGCAAAATATTTAGATTATATTGTGAATTTATACATGAGATCAGCCTAACTCAAATCTTGTAAATATATATGTATAAAAAGACTAGAAGGAAAAACATAAGTATATTAACAGTAATTATCATTAGTATGTCTAATTAGTAAAAAGCAGTATTAGTCACTCAGTCATGTGACCAGCTCTTTGTGACCCTATGGACTGTAGCCCGCCAGGCTCCTCTGTCCATGGGATTCTTCCAGGCAAGAATACTGGAGGGGGTTGCCATTTCCTTCTGCAGAGGATCTTCCCAACCCAGGGATCGGACCAGGGTGTCCCATGGTGCAGGCAGGTTCTTTGCTGTCTGAGCCACCAGGGAAGCTCCATGTCTAATTATCACTAGATATATTGGTATTTTAAACCTTAATTCTTTAACATTTAAAAAAAATTTCACTTTCTACTTTTTTGTAATAGTCAAGTTGAGAATGGTCAAATACCTTTCACACTTTTAACATATGACTCAAAAAGTGTCACTTCCTGACTCAAAGCACAGAAATTCTAATCTACATTCTACATCTGAGGGGGACAGACGTAGCAATCAATTGATAACAAAAGTGGAATGCTTTGATAGGGATGAGTGGAGAACAGCAGGAAACTTCAGGAGGGGTTTTTTGTTGCTGTTAATATTCAGTTTTGCCTAGAAAGAGGGGATAGTGGCAGTTGAGAGAGGTCTTCCTAGAAGAGCTGAAATTCATGTTAGGCTTTGAAGGAGGGGTAGGTTTTGCACAGTGGGGGTAAAAAAGGCAAGAAAGAATTCAGTCAGGAGATGTATACCAGCAAGATGGCTGGAAAGAAAACTAGAGATTAGTGCCAGGGGGCCTGCTACAGGGGTAAGGAAGGGGGTGAAATGATGGGAGAAAAGAGAAAAATACTAAGAAACAAGGATAGAAACGTCCAACTGTAAAAGCTTTACCACAATTAATGAGTTTGGAGTTTATTCTGATTTTCTGAGATCTCTAGGGCACCTCATGGAAACTGTTATTTTGAAGGGACTACAGGCAGAGAGACCAGTTAAGAGATCAAGACAATGTGATAAAAAGAAAGACTAGGGCTTGGATTGAAGCAGAGAACTGAGAGAACAGAGCAGGGACACTCCCAGAAATATTGGAAAGTTTGACTCAATAAATTTAGATGATTAATTAATTAAATATGAGTGAAGGAGAATCAAACATGATTCCAAGCTTTTAGACTGTATTCTTGGGATGGCAAGTTGGTAGGATAGGACAGGGAGGTCAAGACAGGGCAATTTGGGCATATTGTTTTGGCCACTTAGAATCTGAGATCTATGTTGGACATTTAGGTAGAGGTTGGAGCCCCCCTGGTGGCTCAGTGGTGAAGAATCCACCTGCCAATGCAGGAGATAACCGGAGTTTGATCCCTGGGTCAGGAAGATTCCCTGGAGAAGGGAATGGCAATCCACTCCAGTATTCTTGCCTGGAGAACTCCATAGACAGAGAAGCCTGGCAGGCTATAGTCCGTGGGGTAGCAAAGAGTGAGACATGACTAATACTGGAGAGAAAACCTGAAAAGATGAAACTGGGAAAGACGTCTGTAAATCCAAGTTGTCGACGTCTAGAAGGCAGCCACGGGAGGAGCCTGTCCTGTGAGCATGGATCACTTTGGGTTCTTGCTGTCTCAACTGGTCTTAAATACAAACATGAAAAGGGGTAGTGGATCTGAAGTTCAGTAAGCCTTAGGCATCCAGCGTAAGGAAGCAAGAGCATCTCCCCTGGTTTGGCCCAAGTATTACAAATTTTTCTTTAAAAGCTGATGGAAAGCCAAGAAGGCTGCATCTCCTCCCTCCTCTCTCACCCACAGCCTCTTGATGAAGCAGAGACAGTTTATTTACCAGTTCAAAAACGTGCGCTGGGCTAAGGGCCGCCATGAGACCTACTTGTGCTACGTGGTGAAGCGGCGGGACAGTCCCACCTCCTTCTCACTGGACTTCGGGCACATTCGAAACAGGTATCAATTAATATCTTGCTATTAATTAATTAATGCCTGCTTCCCAAGCAGCTACACTCAGGGCACTTTTGTAGCCACCTGCTGATGATGCTACTCAGCCTGGTTCATTTGTCTCGATTAGATTTCTGAGATATCTTCTTTTTTCTATGTCCCTGCACCCACAATAGACAGGTTCCAAAGGTGGTCATTTAATATCCTCCCCAATTCTGCTGGGCACATCAAGGCCACACCTTGTTTCAGTGCTAAGAATCACTGCCCCAAACCTTCCTCTCCTTTCCCCAGCATCCAAATTGCTTTTCAGATTAAGGAAGAAACCAAAAGAAAGAGACTTTTTATTTGGGGGAATATTATCAGCTCATTCAAGCTGAACTGTAAATGTGGAAAAACAAATTGTGGCTTCGGAGTTTTAAAAAATGAAGGAAGAAGAATTAGGAAAAATTAATGATTCAGTTCTATCTTTCAAATGATTTCTATTCCTTCCTGCTCACCTAGATCATAAGCCAGTAAGTACATTCATCATAGTGACCCTCAGAAAATTCAGGGAAGCCATGAATTAGAACTAGAAGATCAGGATTTCCCTGGTGCCACAGTGGATAAGAATCTGCCTGCCAGTGCCAGGGACACAGGTTCGATCCCTGGTACAGGAAGATTTCACATGCCTTGGAGCAGCTAAGCCCATGTGCCACAACTACTGAGCTTTCATGCTGCAACTACTCAACCCTCCTCTGCAACAAGAGAAGCCATGAATAGATAAATAATAAAAACTGCTTCTCAATAATATGGCGGCAGTGGTGGTTTAGTCACTCAGTTATTTCCAGCTCTTGGGACCCCATGGACTGTAGCCTGCCAGGCTCCTCTGTCCATAGGATTCTCCAGGCAAGAATACTGGAGTGGGCAAGAATACTTGCCATTTCCTTTTCCAGGGAATCTTCACGACCCAGGGATTGAACCCAGGTCTTCTGCATTGCAGGCAGATTCTTTACCAACTGAGCAATAACATATCTAGCATTAAAAAAAAAAAAAAGACCTAGAAGATCAGAGAATTACATTTTCAAGAGACTTCGTCACCAAAATCCAGAAGAGTTTACATAACATGCAGTTGACATGTGGTCTTGGTGGAAACGCAGGGAAGAATCCCTGGATAGAATAACACTGACACATTCCACTTTTCTTGGCCTCTATTTGTATTGTGTTCATTATCCCACTGCAATTGTTTTAGCTTCTAATCTTTTCCCTATTTGGTGATAAGACACATTCTAAACATAGAAAGCTTTTGTGTTCCTTTCCTTCTCTCTCCCTGAGTCTTCACAACAAAACTCCATTTAACTTTTGAGGAATCAGAAGATCCAAGAGTTGGGTGACTTATGGAACCTAGGTCTTCAGATTCTGGGACAATGACTTTTCTGCAATGTGAAGTGGACTTGCTATCTCTCACTATGGTGATTACTATTATAATCATGGGTGGTTATACAAAGAGCAAACTCATCACAGGCACACCTCGGAGATTTTGTAGGTTTGATTCCAGAACATGGCAATAAAGCATACTGCAATAGAGAATACTGCAATGAAGTGAGTCAAATTTGGGGTTTTCTTGAAAGTGCTAGTTTTTCAGTCCTGTCTGACCCTTTGTGACCCCATGGACTGTAGCCTGCCGGGCTCCTCTGCTCCATGGACTTCTCCAGGCAAGAACACTGGAGTGGGTTACCACGCCTTCTCCAGGGGATCTTCCTGATCCAGGGATCAAACCTGGATCTCCCCCATTGCAGGCAGATTCTTTATCATGTGAGCCACCAAGGAAGCCCTAGTACATACAAAAGTTATAAGTTTACACTATACTACAGTTGTCACGGACTCGATGGACGTGAGTCTGAATGAACTCCGGGAGTTGGTGATGGACAGGGAGGCCTGGCGTGCTGCGATTCATGGGGTCGCAAAGAGTCGGACACGACTGAGCGACTGAACGGAACGGAACAGTTGTTTTAAGTATGCAATACAATTGTATCTAAAACAAAAAGGATATATCTTAATTTTAAAGCTTATTGTAAAAATTGCTATCATCTAAGCCTTCAATGAGTCATACTAGTAACAAAGATCACTGACCACGGGTAACCATAATAATGAAAAGTTTGAAATTTGCAATAATCACAAACTGCGACACAGAGACACAAAGTGAGAGGATGCTGTTGTAAAAAATGACACCAATGGACTTGCTCAAGGCAGGGTTGCCACAAACGTTCAGAACACAAAGTATCTGCAAAGTCCAATATAGCCAGGCACAATAAAACAAAGGACCCCTGTATTTAATTGTTCTTATACCACAACCGGTGCCTACTACCTCTTTTACAACACCCACTTGTCAGTCTCAGACTCTCCTAACCCTAACTTTTTATTCTCCACTTGGTCTAGTGGAGTCCAGTGTATTTTCACAACGGTTACATCAACAGCACTTCCAAGCCACGTTCCTTCCTCTCTAAGGAAGGAAAAGCAACTTCACAAAAATTAAATCTGAGATAGTGTGATGCTACTTGACCCACTCAACTCATTCCATCCTCCCATTGTTCCACAGAAAATCTGCACCCTTTTCCCTTCCCAAGGCCAAAAGTGCAAAGAGTTCAGGATCACGGCTCATCATTCTGTCCTTTCGGGCAGTTGCTTAGCCTTTCTGTAATCTCGGACAAAACCGAAGACAGACACGCCGTAAAGGCTGACCAGTGGGAGGGACACGCATTAATAATGACGGTAAAGCTACCAGCAGGACAGTCAAGGTCGGTCACCATCCCGAGTCCCTGCTCTCTCCCCAGGCGGGCTGCCACGTGGAGTTGCTCTTCCTCCGCTACATCTCTGACTGGGATCTGGACCCTGGGCGGTGCTACCGCGTCACCTGGTTCACCTCTTGGAGCCCCTGCTACGACTGCGCGCGGCACGTGGCGGACTTCCTGCGGGGCTACCCCAACCTGAGCCTGCGGATCTTCACGGCGCGCCTCTACTTCTGCGACAAGGAGCGCAAGGCCGAGCCCGAGGGGCTGCGGCAGCTGCACCGCGCTGGAGTCCAGATCGCCATCATACCTTCAAAGGTGCGCGGGGACCTTTCGGCCCGGCTCTGCAGAGCAGGACTGGCCATTCAGATTGGGAAAAGCCAGGTTGAGAAATAGGGGAGAGAGGGAGCAGAATTCTAACTTGCCCCCAAAGTCCTAACTCGCCCCTGGGGCCAAAAGCTATCAAGGAGAATTGGAGGAAAAGAATCCGTGGACCCAAGACTTTGGGGAAGGGTGGCAGGGTTTTCTTTCTTTCTTCATGATTTGAGCTCTGATCCATCCCCTCCCCTCTCCTTTTTAAATTTTCAAATAGATTATTTTTATTGCTGGAATACTTTTGTGGAAAATCGTGAAAGAACTTTCAAAGCCTGGGAGGGACTGCATGAAAATTCGGTTCGTCTGTCTAGACAGCTTCGACGCATCCTTTTGGTAAGTGAGGGGGCTTTCTTTGCTTCTCATTTTCCTTCCCTCTCCAAAATTATCTATCTCTGGCACTACTTATATTTCCTTTTCTTATATTTCCTACATTTCCGCGTGTGTGTTTGTGTGTGTGTTTATCGTTCTCCCTTTATTTTTCCTATGATGAAAACTTTCTCTTCTCTGTTTTTCTTGTCATTTCTCCTACAACTGAGTTTGCTCTAATGTTTCACAATTCAAAGCCCTCTACTAGCCCTCTGGGGTTTCCCAGGTGGTGCTAGTGGTAAAGAACACTCCTGCCAATCCAGACAAAAAAGACTCAGGCTCCATCCCTGGGTTGGGAAGATGCCCTGGAGGAGGGCATGGCAACCCACTCCAGTATTCTGGCTGGGAAATCCCACGGACAGAGGAGCCTGGTGGGCTACAATCCATGGAGTCGCAAAGAGTCAGACACAACTTAGCACAATCACTAGCCTTCTAGTAAGATTCCTTTCTCTTCCCCCCTTCCCCACCCTAATCCCCTCCCTTCTATTTCTTCACTCACATCTTTAACTTAGACTGTCCTCAGAATCCATTTTACTCCTGGTAAAATTTCTTCCTCTCTTTGTCTTTCCTCTCCGTCTCCCCTTCTTTTTTCAAAAATATTCATGGGAACGTCCCTGGTGGTCCAGTGGTTAAGACTCTGAGCTTCTGGGGCAGGGGACGTGGGTTTGACCCCTGGTCAGGGGGCTAAGATCCCAGATGTGGTGCAACCAAAAGATATAAATTTTAAAAAGAAAAAATTAACGCAAAAATTACAAAGGCACCCACTGTCTTTCTCCACAGCCACTCTATGAAGTTGACGACTTGCGGGATGCATTTCGTATTTTGGGACTTTGATACCAACCTTCAAGAATGTTACATACAAAGAAGTATCTGTGAAGATAGTGGGTAAAAGAACTATCTTTGAAGAATTCTGCTGTTCTTCAACTCTCACTTTCTTTGAGTTTAGAAAAAAAGTATTCATAGAGGACTTTTTTAAAAAACGTCTTGAAAAGAGAAGGAACACAGACCCACCAGGGTTAATGCCAAAAAACCTGGTTCAGTTTTTCAATGTAACATCGCCCCCTACTGGGAAATGGCAGAACTGCAAGGCCTGAGAGCCCCTAAGTGTCAGTACTCTTGTCTTTTAAGCAGAGAGAAAGCAAGAGGTTAATGCTGAGGAGCATGGTGAGAGGATCAGAGGTTTTATGACCAGTATTTTTAATTATTTGACTCTTGTTCTGCGTTTTCAACGGTGATAGATTTTTCTACTCTTTTTCTTTGGGGTTCACTTTCAAGTGAACAAACTTGCTACCCTGTGATCCACAGAACCTAATGAGAGAACCTGGGTGCCTGCAGCCCCAAGCTGTCTATTCAAAGCATTAATATCCAAGCATGTGTTCTGTGTTTAATTGTCTGAAGCCTGATTTTAATGTTTGTACATACTAATTTTTTCTTGGCACGGAATATGCATGATCACTGTTAGGATGTTGTTTAATAAAGGGGCTTAAAATGAATTTGAGGGCTGTGAAAAAGACATGCTACAAGTGAATTAATACGTCAGGTAATAAATCGGCAAAAAGATCCTTTTAGAATCTTAATTGTGCAAGCACACGTTTCCCACGTTAACTAGTGACGCTTGGAAGGAAGTTGCTTGAATGTTGAGAAAAGAAAAAAGTCCATTCTCTCTGAACCTCAGGAAAGTCAACCAGGTCAAGATTTTTTCCCTTTTTTTTTTTTTGCATGTATGGGTCCCTTCTCTCAAAGATGTGACAGTATAAGAGACTGTGACAGAAGACAGTATTTGAGAGAGAAGGACAACAGAGCATTGCAAGGAAATAGCATTTTATCCATTAAAATGGAATGATCCACCACAGCACAAACTGGTTATTTGTTCCTAATAACTATCATGGACTGTGAGAAAAATACTCAGAATAACCATAACACAACTATTACCTAGCAACCCTTGCAATGCAGATAAACAGATCTACAGGAAAAGTTGAAAGCAAAAAAAGAACAAAACTTGAATGCATAATTGTACTGTTTTACTCTTATTGTACATAATTTGTGAAAGAATTAAATATTAAAAATCCTTATTCATGTATTCATATCATGTTTATGGTATGCAGTGTCTCATTTTTATCATAATTTCCCTTTTTGATTTGTTAAAATGGATTTGTAATATCTCATATATTTATACCTTTGGAAATGCTAATAGTAAACCATATAATTGTAACATAGTCTAATACTGTATTAACATTGCTATCAAATCCATTTTCTTGATTTTTTTTTAGTAAATTTTTCCCACAGCAAATTTGATTCTGGCTCAATCAGCTGAATAAATGAAAATTTTGGAGCTTTGGAGATAAAAGGTCAAACTAAAGTAATTCCAAAGGTGATTTTTTAAAAGTTAAACTACACAAAGTCCGTATGATGGAATAGACTTCAGAGTCCCAGAATAAGTGCACACATCTATGTTCAACTGAGTTCTGACAAGGGTGCTGGGACCATTCAGTAGAGAAAGAACAGTATTCTCAGCAAATGATGCTGGGACACGTGGATATCCATTGACAAAAGACTGAATGTGGAGCACACACACACACACACACAAATTAATTCAAAGTTTATCAAATACCTAAATCTAAGAAAGTTCCTAATCGTACCTGCCTAAGTCTGCTCTTCAGAACTCAGGGAAGGCCTGAGATACTAAAGACTTTTTCTACAAATAAGAAACAGGGAACACAGCAGGGCCTTTGCTGGGCATGTCCTTTTCAGTCGTCCTTTTGATAGGACTCAGTCCTGAGGGGAACGGGAGTGGGACAAGAAGGGGAACAAAGTTTTAAATAGAGGTGTTAATCATAAACTCAGCAGAGGAACTCTGTTTTACGAGGATTCGGTTTCCAACTCACAGACTGAGGAAATTATTTACGGATATTATCTGATAAGAGTCTAGTATCCAGGATATAGACAACCTAATTTAGGGACTTCTGGGCAGTCCAGTGGTTAAGACTCAGCGCTCCCAATGCAGGGGGTTTGGGTTCCATCCCCGGTTGGGAACTAAGATTCCACCTGCTGGGCGGCTCCATTAAAAAAAAAAAATGCCGATACATTTCTCCAAGGAAGATGAACAGACCACTAGTAAGCGATGAAAAGATTCTGGACATCCTTAATCATGAGGGAAATGCAAATGAAAACCACAATGAAATACCACTTATAGTTACTATGATGGGTAAAAACAAACCAAAAAAATAATAATAACCATTGTTGGTGAGAATGTGGAGAAATTAGAACCATATATTGGCTAGAGGAAATGTAAAATTGTGCAACCGCTATTAAAAAGTCTGGTAGTTCCTCAAAAGTCAGTATGAAATTACATTAAAAAGTTTGGTGGTTCCTCAAAAGTCAGTACGAAATTACTGTATGACACAGCAGTTCCACTCCTTGGCACACACCCAAGAGAACTAACAACAAAGGTTCAAACAAAAACTTGCACACGAATATTCTAGCAGCATTATTGGTAGTAGCCTAAAAGTGGAAGGGCTTCCTTGGTAGCTCAGCTGATAAAGAATTCACCTGCAATGCAGGAGAGCTGGGTTTGAGTCCCGGGTCAGAAAGATCCCCTGGAGAATGGAAAGGCTACCCACTCCAGTATTCTTGGGCTTCCTTAGTGGCTTAGATGTAAAGAATACCCTGCAATGTGGAAGACCTGGGTTTGATCCCTGGGTTGGGAAGATTCCCCAGGAGGAGGGCATGGCAACCCACTCCAGTATTCTTGCCTGGAGAATCTCATGGACAGAGGAGCCTGACCAGGTACAGTTCATGGGGCCGAAAAGAGTCAAAATGACAGTGACAACACACACACACATATCCTACAACATATCCTTCAAAACACCGTGCTAAGTGAAAGAAGCCAGATACAAAATACCAAGTATTGTATAAGTGCACTTCCAAAACAGATAAATCCAGAGTTCTGAATCCCTGCAACAGTGGGCAAAGTATTTAACCTTTGTAAAGTTTTATTTTTCTATCTGTAAAATGGGTATGATGTTAACTTTTCATATATTTTTCGTATTAAGTTAGAGGATTACACAAAGCTGGCACTATTTTAGTGAATAGCATTGCCATTTTCTGTTTAGAAGACAGAAACCTAGGGACTTCCCTGATGGTCCAGTGGTTCAGACTCCACCTGCCAATGCAGGAGACACGGATTTGATCCCTGGTCCAGGAAGACCCCGCATGCCACACAGCACCTAAATCCATGAGCCTCAACTACTGAAGCCTGTTGCAAAGAAATCTAACAAATTAAACCTATAAAAAGGTAAAATAAAAGTTAAATATTCCAAACATCTCAACACTGTGTAGAGACTCAAATTCTCTTAAAACTTTCAGCTTGAAATGCCAATATTTAATGGAGAATTCATTATCTTAAACTAAAAACAGATTTGGAGACCAGAAGGAAGGGGGCAGGGCACAACTATTAACATAAACTGCTTAGAACCAACTAGGTTCAACTTTCAGTAGATCTTTTTTTTTTTTTTTCAGTAGATCTTGAGTCGCATTAAACACTAATTATAATTATAATTCATTATCCTCTAAATGACACACCCACAGGGTCCAGGACAGTTCAGGGCCAAAAAGGCCAAAAAGTAGGTGGTGGCCCCATTCTGAAAAATCCCCACCCCTCCTCCAAGCTGGTTAGAAGTTCCTCCCACTTATCAGCCCAGGAAACTACTCAGGCCAGGAAAACTAACCACCCTGTATTTCAGGGCTCCCTCTCCTCTTCAGGCTTCCCAGGTGGCGCTAGTGGTAAGGAATCTGCCCGACAATGCAGGAGATACAGGAAGCACAGTTTCGGTCCCTGAGTCAGGAAGATCCCCTGGAGAAGGAAATGGCAACCCCCTCCCGTCTGTGGGGTCACAAAGAGTCAGACATGACTGAGCACAGCACAGCAGGACTGCAGCCCACCAGGCTCTTCTGTCCATGGGATTTCCCAGGTGAAAATACTGGAGTGGGTTCCCATTTCCTCCTCCAGGGGATCTTCCTGACCCAGGGATTGCACCCAAGTCTCCTGAGTCTCCTGCATTGGCAGGTGGATTCTTTACCACTAAGCCACCTGGGAAGCAGTGTATGAGGTCACAGAGAGTTGGACACGACCGCCAGCTGAGCAGCAGACACCTAAAGATACACAGAACACTTAGCCACTACAGACTGAAAGGATAAAATCCAAACTCATCTGGGGTTCTCTCCAGAGAGAAAAATAGGATCGGAGAAAAAAAGTAGGGGAAAGGGAACGAAATGCTTTTTACTCCATACAGTTCTACCAAAAAAAAGCATAAGTTTTTAATAGTTAAAATTTTAGAAAAATACCATCGAAAACTTAGGGCTCAACAGGAATTCTTGTTTTCTATTCTCCAATGTTTATTTACTAACATACAGACTATTCCACTAATTTCAGGGGTTGAGAAGATTCGAGTGCAGAGGTGAGCACATGTCTAAAAACTTTCTTTACTAATGATTTATGAAACACTTTAAAGGCCGGACAACGTGCAGGAAAGGGAGTCAGGGTTCCATCAGAGAAAGAGAACTAGAAAAAGATATATACATTATAGCAAATGGAACTCTACTCCATGTTACGTGGCTCCATGTTATGTCCCTGGATGGAAGCAGAGTTTGGAGAATGAATCCATATATATGTATGGTAGAGTCCTTTCGCTGTTCACCTGAGCTATCACAACATTTGTTTGTTAATTGGCTATACCCCAGTGCAAAATAAAAAGTTTAAAAGAAAAATAATAAGACAAACAAAAAAGATATACATTAAGGAGTTGACTCACGAGTGTAGGAGCTGGCACAGAGTCTGAAATCTGCAGTACAGGGTGGCGGAAGGGCTGGTGAGAACTCTAAGGCAGAAGCTTCTGCTGAAATATCTCCCTGGAAGCCTCTCAGTTCTGCTCTTAAATCCTTAAAATAATTGAATAAGGCCCACTCAGATTATGTAAAATACAATCAAGCATTTTTTTTTTTGGCAGTGCTGCGGGGCATTCAGGATCTTTGTTCCCCTACCAGGGACTGAACCCTGTGACTCCTGCAGGGGAAGCAGAGTCCTAATCAATGGAATTCCAACTAAGGGATTACTGACTTCTTATCTACAAAATACCCAACAACACCCAGATCAGTGTTTGACTGAATATCTGGGGCCTCACCAAACTGACCCATAAAACACAGAATGCATATGTAAGAAACCAAACAGCAGCAACAACAACAACAACAAAAAAAAGTAAAATTAAAAAAAAAAAAAAACCCACATATCACAAAGAGTTAACATCTGATTGCAGACTATATGTTTGTCATGGTACTAATTGCTTCATATTACTGACCCAGCTAAGCTCCATACTTGTCTTAGTGTAGCTCATTTCATTGCAGATAGCAAAGACTAACTCAATCTACTCATAAAAAGCAGATTTGTTTTACAGTCACATGTAGACAATAACTGGAAAAGTGAGATGGTTTTGCTAGTACTAAGAGGTTGGTCTTCCCTCATAGCTCAGTCTGTAAAGAATCTGCCTGCAATGCAGGAGACCTGGGGTCAATCCCTGGGTCGGGAAGATCCTCTGGAGAAGGAAATGGTGATCCACTCCAGTATTCTTGCCTGGAAAATCCCCTGGACAGAGGAGCCTGGTGGGCTACAGTCCATGGGGCTGCAAGAGTCAGACACGACTTAGTGACTAAACCACGAAGAGGTTCTGTGACTAGCTACATTTCCTGGCTCTTTCAGGGACCGCATGGCTTCTGTCTCTCTCAGTGTCTTTTTTCTCCCTAAGGGTAGAAGGCAGAAGGAGCAGAGGGTGTCAGAGGATGAGATGGCTGGATGGCATCACGGATGCAATGGACATGAACTTGGGCAAATTTTGAGAGATGGTGAGGGTCAGGGAGGCTGGCATGCTGCAGTCCATGGGGTCACAAAGAGTCATACACGACTGGGCGACTGAACAACAAGGGTTCCCTCCGTTAGCCTCCATTACTTGCTGTCTTCTTCTGAAAGTTCCTGCTCCATATCACCTCAGCTCATCATAGATTCTCCAATCTTCTCTTCTTTTTTTGTAGTCTTGGTTCACCTATCAGGGATGAAACTCATGCCCCCTGCAGCAGAAGCATGGAGTCTTAACCACTGGACTGCCAGGGAAGTCCCTCTATTTTTTATTTTTAGTCCTTAAATAATTTTTAAAATAAAGTTCTATGTAGAGAAAAGTGCCAGAATCCTAAGCAACAGTTTGAGAATTTTCATAAACGTCTGACAAATAGCACAATCAAGAAGTAAACACAAGGGACTTTCCTGGGGTTTCAGTGGTAAAGAATCCACCTTCCAATGCAAGGGATGCTGGCTCGATCCCTGGTTGGGGGACTAAGATCTCACATGCCACTGAGCAACCAAGCCTGTGCACCACGAAGGAGTCCCATGTACTGAAACTAAGATCCGATGCAGCCAAAAATAGAAATAAGGAAATACATTTTTAAAAATGTTTACAGAAATAAAACAGGGATTTTCCTAGTGGTCCAGTGGTCTAGACTCCATGCGTTCACTGCAGGGGGGACATGGGTTTGATCCCTGGTTGGGGAAATTGCACATGCCATTAAAAAAATAGAAAACACAGCTAACATTCAAAAATTCCCCTCATTCTGCATCCCAGCCCTCGTTTAAATTAAAAATTAGTAGTGAGAAGAGCTAATGATACATTTGGCAGAGAGAATAGCACTTTGAAGATGGAGAGTTAGGGTAACATTTAAGGAGGTGCAGCTGTAGGAGGAGTCTAGAGGGTGGGGCAGCACAGGACTGATCATGAAAAACCCTTTATTAAGTTGAGGGATTTAATTTTTAAGCCTGCAGGCTATAAAGAATATCTGAAAGGATCTTTTTAAACAAGAAATAATTATGTCCTTCATAAAAGGGATGTGACTTCTAGGAGTAGAACCTAACGACCGAGGATGAGATGGCTGGATGGCATCACAGATTCAATGGACGTGAGTCTGAGTGAACTCCGGGAGTTGGTGATGGACAGGGAGGCCTGGCATGCTGCAATTCATGGGGTCGCAAAGAGTCGGACACGACTGCGCGACTGAACTGAACTGAACTTTGCTAATCAGCTGTAGAAGTTATAGTTGAGGATGAAGGAAGAAATCCTACAGTACTGAGGTATGCCTAAGTCATCCCGGCTTACTACCTGTTGTAAGTGTGCGCTAATTAGAACAGCCTGCTATGTGGTCATTTAAATATGCATGGAACATCTACCTTAACCATTAGAGAAAAAAATTCATTTAAAACTCAAAATGGTGTCATTGTGGTCCAGCCATTCAAAACGGAACTGGGTAACCATTGTGGATGTAGTTTCGGACATGTTCTTCCATGACTGAGAACTCGAACTTTCTGAACTGTATCAAACTCAGGGACACTACTAACCAATCTGAAAATAATGTCCACTGCCAACTGCACGCTTATGGTCTCAAGGTCCTTCCTTGTAAAGATGCAACCATTCGAGGTCCCAACCAACCCTTGCTCAACAAACACCCTTACTTCCTGCCAGTTCCAGTTTTGATTCTTGACAGACAACTTTATTCATCTCTCTTAATCATCCCAGCGTCAGGTAGCAGGCAACTATTGACCATCCCTATAGGTTAGAGTGGCTCAGACGGTAAAGAATCTACCTGCTATGCAAGACACCAGGGTTAGATCCCTGAGTCTGGAAGATCCCCTGGAGAAAGAAATAACAAACCACCTCAGTATTTTCCAGTGGAAGTCCCATGGACAGAGGAGCCTGGTGAGCCATGGAGTCACAAAGAGTCAGACACAACTGAGCAACTAACACACCATAGGTTAGAACCCAGTGAATTTAATTCAGACTCTTAACCTGCTTACCCTGCACTGCTTTGTCCTTCCTCTTTGTTGTTTAACTGCTAAGTCGTGTCTGACCCTTTTTCGACCCCATGGATTGTAGCCTGCCAGGTTCCATTGCCCGTGGGATTTTCCAGGCAAAAAGACTGGAGTGGGTTGCCATTTCCTTTTCCAGGGGATCTCCCCAACCCAGGGATCAAACCCATGTCTTCTGGCCTTTCTCTTGGAAACACCTATAATGGTTCTGGTCTAAACCTGTCCTTCCTGTCTTGTGTCTCCTGACTACTCTGCTGTTCTTCCCTGTGACCCCGTGTGGCATACTGTGCCTCCTTAAACTTTACTGTGTCTCCTCATGGCTGCACTTGAATGATCATCTCACAAAGGAATATAAAACAGAAAAAAAAAAAAAAAAGTATTAAACACTTCCATCCCCCCAGGAAGGGCTACCTCAGGCTTATAGGTCTTGAGATAACATTTAGCTATCTCCTTGATTCATTCCCTCAAGGCCTTGTATGCATCCAGTTGGTGCCTTTACCCCCAACCCAAGTCATACATAATACACTGAACTGTGGTATTGGAAAAGACTCTTGAGAGTCCCTTGGACTGCAGAGATCCAACCAGTCCATCCTAAAGGAAATCAGTCCTGAATAGTGATTGGAAGGACTGATATTGAAGCTGAAACTCCAATACTCTGGCCACCTCATGCGAAGAACTCATTGGAAAAGACCCTGATGCTGGGAACGATTGAAGGCGGAAGGAGAAGGAGACGACAGAGGATGAGATGGTTGGATGGCACCACCGACTCAATGGACATAAGTTTGAGTAAACTCTGGGAGTTGGTGATGGACAGGGAGGCCTGGCGTGCTGCAGTTCCTGGGATCGCAAACAGTTGGACACTGAGCGACTGAACTAAACTGATTCCCTTAACCCATGAGAGCGTTTCTAGTTTTCTGAAAAATGGTAAAATTGGTACAAAGACACTCTCACCCTCCCTTGTCTACCTAAATTAGAGCTAAACCTCTCAAGCAAAAGGTACCCTCCTTGTTTTGTTGTTGTTTAGCTGCTAAGTCATTTGGGATTCCTAGACTGTATCCCCTCAAGGGTAGGCTGTCCGTGAGATTTTTCCAGGCATTTGCCATTTCCCTCTTCAGGAGATCTTCCCAACCCAGGGATAGATAGAACCCCAAGTCTCCTGCTTGACAGGCGGATTCTTCATCACTGAGCCACTAGAGACAAGAAATTGAGAGCCAAGAAGGGTGTGTAAGCAAATCTTGTTACTTCTTCATCTACATACTATAGCAAGCCCAAACCCCTTTTATCCAGTCAATTCTTCACAACCCATTGTTTCTTTGCCTAAATTATATAGAAGCTCTATGCTTTGGTTAGTTCTTTAAATTTCGTATTTCTATGGGGCTCCTGTATACACAAAATGAAAACTGTTTTCCTCCAGTTGCTCTGTCTTGTGCTAATTAATTACACCAGCCAAAGAATCCAGATAGAAAGGAAAACTGTTTCTACTTCTGTATGGTTCTAGTATTTCCCTAGGAGACTAAATTGTTATAATATACACTGCTTTTTATTTTGTATGTGCATGACATTTCAGGCTGGTGTAAAAGAAACTGACAACCTAGAATCTATATTTCAACATGGCTTTATTATTTGTTATGCATTGTGTAGAGGGTAACTTCTGTTTCTTTTGGGGGGAAAAATGCCTTGAGGTAATACAGAAAACTTTAGTTAAGGCTGAAGAATTTACTACCTTGTAGAACGAAAACATTCTTAGGAAACATGACCCTCCTTGGAAATTTGATTTGAGATACAGCTGGAAAACTATACAAACATTTTCATATTCAAGGATTTGGGGATTCAGGAAGACACAGGGTAATTTTCCATATTACTTTAAGACTCTGGGAAATCTTTGGCTAACCAGTAATTAGAACACCTTGTTCTGCTGCAGGGGCATGGGTTCAATCCCTGGTTAGGGAACTAAGATCCTGCATGCCCTTTGGCGTGATTCCTCCCAAAAAGACTCTGAATTATCTTACCTCCATTGCTAACCTGGCTATATAATCTCTCATAAAGCTCCCTTTTGATAGCACCAGTTTAGAAAGCACTGTCTGAGTCCTCTCTCTCTTTTTTTAAATCTTTTGGCCAGGCCACATGGCATGTGGGATCTTAGTTCCCCTACAGAGAATCAACCAACACACCCTACATTGGCAGTGTGAAGTCATAACCACTGGACCACTGGCGAAGTCCTCTTGAGTTCTCTCAGTGATGACTAGTCAGAACCTGGGAGAATACCCCTGCCATTTATCTGCCAGAGAACATGACTGACCCACCAACCTTGCCTTCACAGAAAACCGGTAGAATAATTCCCTTCTCTACCAAGAGTATATTGTCTACAGCAAGTGTGGTTTTATCCTACCAGCTTGCTCATAGCACAGTGTACTATCATAAACCCAGGAAGAGTTCCACACCACTTACCAGGTTTTTTTATATTAAGTTGTGGCACAAAGTGAAAGAAAGCATCAGTTATCAAGAGAAAATTCAATCAAGAGATACTGACTGGTTTGCTTCTTTTTTCTAAACTTATTCATTTTTTAATTGAAGAATAATTGCTTTACAGAACTGTGTTGGTTTCTGCTTTTTGGGGGGAGGTGCGGGGGTTATATCTTGATGCCCTGCTCTCTCCAGTCCAAAGTGGAAGCCCGCCCCCCCCCCTTTTTTTCTCTTTTCTTTTAAGTTACTGGAGGTGATAAAGTTAAATTAACCCTTTAGATTCTCATCTTCAATAATTTTTCTCTATTCATAAACATCTTTCCTGGATCTTCTAGCTCAGAAACCCACATCTAGCCTCAAGTAAAAAAAAAAAGTAGAGCAGATGCTTGGAGGAAGTATTTTTTTTTGACACCTTGGCCATCTCTAATACTTGGTAGTGTGGGAAGGTCATGTGACCTAAAGACAGGTTGGTAGTAGTCGCCTTGCAGTTTGGTATCCTGGTTTTTCTGCTGGCCCTGCAGAGCTAGGTACACAAGAATTGTCCCCAGTTTCCATCTGCACAGGTGTCCAAGCTGAGAGGGGCTATCTGTGGATTCCTGGCTGTGTGAGCCACAACTCACTAATTCATGCATTCATATGCCGGTCCACAAATACAATCACAAATATTGCCAATGCCTACAAAATCTAGGAAGAACAAGAATGTATTTCCACGAGGGGAGGATAGAGAAAAGGGACAGTTAGGGAGTTTGAGATCGGCGTGTACACACTGATATATTTAAAATGGACAGGGACTTCTCTGATGGTCCTGTGGTAAAGACTCCACGCTCCAAATGCAGGGGACAGGGGTCAGGGAACTAGATCACACATCCCGCAAATAAGATCCAGCATGCCACAACTAAGAGTCTGCAAGCCACAGCTAAAGGTCCTGAATACCAAAACTAAGTCTGGAAAAGCCAAATAAATTAAAAAAATATTTTAAAATAATAATAATAAAATGGATAAGCAACAAGGACATACTGTATAGCGCAGGGAACTCTACTCAGTGCTATGTGGCAGCCTGGATGAGAGGGGAGTATAGTGGGCAAGGAGAAAGTATACATGGATATGTATGACTGAGTCCCTTTACTGTCCATCTGAAACTATCACAACATTGTTAATCGACTATACTCTAATGTAAAGTAAGTTTTATATATATATATTTCTGATTGTCTTCATAACAAGTCAGAACTCTGGCAAGAACAGAGTGTACACTCTATAAAGTGAAGATAAGAGTTTATGGGAGCCAAAAAGAGATAATGAAGTGTCCTGGGGTTCAGGCGTTATCCCAAATCTTGGCTGAGAAGCCAGAAAAAGTATGATCTTCAGGACTGGAAGAGTTTGCTGTAGGGAGAGCCAGCTCTGGCCAGAACATGTCTGTAAAGTCACAGGCCATCAGGAAGACAGGCAGAAAGGCTGGCTAGCTTGATGCTTAACAAGCTGTCCTAATCTTTGACCATGAAACCTACCCAGTACAAATAACCACCTCTGGGGGTTAATCAAGTAAATTCTGCCCCTAGGGTTTTAAAGCTGTCAAGGTCCACGCAGTTTGGTTTCTTTTTCCTTCTAATTTTAAATCCCAAGGGGGCTTCATGTACCCTTTATCATAGATGAGATCTGAAAGCAGGATAAAGCATATCAAAATCAGTGAGCTACAGAAGTTTGCAAAGGCCTTCATGAAAATTGGTGAAGTTGAACTAGGGTCTAAAAAACACAGAATCAGTCAAAGAGAGAATAAAATCTCGGATTACAGACTCCCACACTTTTTTCCCTAATTAGGAAAGTTTCAATTCCTAATGAAATGTTTCACATTGATTCACACAAAGATGACATTTCATAAGTATTTTACTACAAAATAAAATGACTCTGGACTTCCCTGGTGGCTCAGTGGTATAGAATCTGCCTGCCGATGCAGGACCCATGGGTTCATTCCCTGATCCAGGAAGATGCCACCTGCCATGGATCAATGAAGCCTGTGCACCACAACTACTGAGCCTTTGTGGGAATCATAACTACTGAAGTCTGCACTTTCTAGAGCCTGTGCTGCACAGCAAGAGAAGTCACTGCAATGAAAAGCCCATGCACCACAACTAGAGTAGACCCCGCTTACCACAACGAGAGAAAGCCCTCGGAGAAATGAAGACCCAGCACAGCCGAAAATAAATAAGTAAATTACTGAAAAAAAAAAAAAAGAAACATAGTTGTGAAATAATAAATAATAAAAACTATCACTTATTGAGTGCTTATTATATTCCAGGCTGTTCTAAATGCTTTATATGTATTACATTGTATGACTCATATAACAACCCTGTGATGTAGATATATTATCTCATTTTATAGGAGAGGGAACTGAAGCACTAACAGGTGAAGTAATTTGCCCCAGCTGGAATTTGAGTGGTCTGGAGGTTCCAATCTGTCCTGTTACTACCAGACACCGTATAATCATATTTACATATTAAAGGTTGAGCTGATATTCACTACTCCAACAGCGTACAACCAGACAGTCTGATTGGTTGATAACTCTGTTCTGATTTAGTTGGTGTATGGATGATTTCATTGTTAATATATTATGATGATCACTTCTGATTATTAGGGGCTTCCCTGGTGGCTCAGAGGTTACAGTGTCTGCCTGCAACGTGGGAGATCTGGGTTCGATCCCTGGGTCAGGAAGATCCCCTAGAAAAGGAAATGGCAACCCACTCCAGTATTCTTGCCTGGAGAATCCCATGGATGGAGGAACTTGAGGGCTACAGCAACTTCACTTTCTGATTATACGTGTAGTTGAAGCCATAGAAATGGATGAGTTTCCCAGAAAGTATGTTGATATAATATGGGAAACCTAATGTTTGATCACTGTGAAAGCAAAGACAGGGTCTGTTTTATTTACTGCTATATAAGTGAAAAAGTGAAAGTGAAAGTCTCTCAGTCATGTCTGACTCTTTGCGGCCCCATGGAATTCTTCAGGCCAGAATACTGGAGTGGGTAGCCTTTGCCTTCTCCAGGGGATCTTCCCAATCTAGGGATCGAACCCATGTCTCCCACATTGTAGGCAGATTCTTTACCAATTGGGCCACAAGGGAAGCCCATTTACTGCTATACAGCATATTAAAAAGCAGAGACATTACTTTGCCAACTAAGGTCCGTCTAGTCAAGGCTATGGTTTCTCCAGTGGTCCTGTATGGATGGGAGAGTTGGACTATAAAGAAAGCTGAGCGTCAAAGAATTGATGCTTTTGAACTGTGGTGTTGGAGAAGACTCTTGAGAGTCCCTTGGACTGCAAGGAGATCCAACCAGTCCATCCTAAAGGAAATCAGTCCTGAATAGTCATTGGAAGGACTGATGCTGAAGCTGAAACTCCAATACTTTGGCTACCTGATGGGAAAAACTGACTCATTTGGAAAGACTCTGATGCTGGGAATGATTGAAGGTGGGAGGGAGAAGGGGACGACAGAGGATGAGATGGTTGGATGGCATCACCAACTCAGTTGATATGAGTTTGGCAAGTTGGTGGAGCTGGTGATGAACATGGAAGCCTGAGGTACTGCAGTCAATGCGGACACAACTAAGCAACTGAACTGAACTGATTACCAAATTGGTTTTACTCAATCTATTGAATAAGTGAATGAATGAATGAAAGCTGATAATTTTATAAAACATTAATAATTCAGTAAGTAAGGAATGCCTGAGAAGAAAGCTGGGAAGAAGGGAACCAGAGAGAATAGGTCTTGCCTATCGAAGAGTTCCAAGTATAATGTGGTCAAACATATGAACAATGCAAATAGGTAAAGGAAGTTAAATATTGAAGAGAGCCCACTGGTGGCGTTAGTAAAGGCATACAAAGGAGTTGAGTGACAAAAGATAAAGAAAAGAATAATGAGGGACTTGCCTGGTGGTCCAGTAGTAAGACTCTGCACTCCCAATGCAGGGGGCACAGGTTTCATCCCTGTCGGGAAAGTTAAAGCCCACACGCCAAGTTGGACAGCTATAGAAAAAATTTTTTAAAAGAAAGAAATAGAAAAATGAGCCTACACTAGTATTTCCAGAAATCTGACTGGGAAAAAAAAAATGGATCCATGAGGTTAACACATAATTGGAGCATAGAGGAAGGGCTACCTTTTTTATCCGGCATTTAGACTTTGACTAGTGACATTTTGAAAATTCTGCTGGCTCTTTAAGAACTCCTACAAAATTATTCTAAAGTTTATTTAGTAGAAAAAGCACGTGAGAAATCTGAGCAAATTCTGAAAATGAAGAATGATGGGGGTGGGGATAAATTGGGATAAATGGCATCACCGACTCAATGAACATCAGTTTGAGCAAGCTCTGAGAGTTGGTAAAGGACAAGGAAGACTGGGGTGCTGCAGTCCATGGGGTCCCAAAAACTTGGACATGATTGAGTGACTGAACAACAAAACCTGATTCAAGATTCAATTCAGTGACCTTTCTGACTTTCCCCAACCCACCAGCCCTCTTCCTTTCTTCATTTTTTTTCCTATCCAGCTCAGAGATAGACTCATCTAAACTTTTCTGTCCCTCAAGTCTTTTTACTGCTCTCATCTGCCAGAATTCTAAAACTGGCTGTCAGCATACTCCAAGCCAGCACCTTACCAACTCAGTTCAGTGGGGAAATGCCACACAGTAGGGCAGATTAAAGACTATAAATGTATGAACAGCATCCCAAAGGAGCTCTTTTAACTTATCTCTCTTGTCAACTCATCCTCCCCACATTGGAGGCCAAAGTATTGGAGCTTCAGCTTCAGCATCAGTCCTTTCAATAAATATTCAGGGTTGATTTCCTTTAGGATTGACTGGTTTGATCTCCTTGCAGTCCAAAGGACTCAAGAGTCTTCTCCAGCAGCACAATTCAAAAGCATTAATTCTTTGGTTTTGGTCCAACTCTCACATTCTTACATGACTACTGGAAAAAACCATACCCTTGACTATACAGAAAGAGTAGTCACTGCACCAAGAAGCCGGAGCACTACAACTAGAGAGTAGCTTCCTCAACTAGAGAAAACCACGCCCAGCAACGAAGACCCAGGACAGCCAAAATAAAAGTTTTTTTTAATTACTAAAAAAAAAACTTAGTAACCAGTTTGGTGCTCTTTGCACAAGGGAAAACAAACCATAAATTGGGGGAATACAGAGCCTCAGGAGCTATGGAACCCTCTTCCCCAGGGATGTCTAGGCTAGAGTGAGCTTTATAAAGCATTAGAAGTAGCAACTTGTAAACAAGGCATTCATGATTGTCTGGGAGCTCAGGGGTTTTCTTGTAAGGCTGCCAGGCTTCTTTTCCAGGGTTAGGTGAGATAAAGCAGAGTGGGAGGGTTGTGACTGGTCTATGTTAGGTTTCTTGGACCCTGGGGTATTTCTTGTTTACGTGAGGGCTGACTGAAGTTTCAAAGTGGGCTAGCCTCCATTTTCCTTCTGGACCCAATTCCACTGTTGGCAGGGAGTTCTACCACCTCCCCTCCCCTGCCCCCAGCCCCAACCAACACACACGTGCGTGAGCGTTCAGTCCTTCAGTTGCGTCGTCTGACTGTACCTCGTAGCCTGAGCCAACTCACTAGTAAAGACCCTGATACTCAGAAAGATTGAATGCAGGAAAAGAAGGGGATGACAGAGAATGAGAGAGTTGGATGGCATCACCAACTCAATGGACATGAATTTGAGCAAACTCCTGGAGATGGTGAAGGACAGGGAAGCCTGGTGTGCTGCATTGCATGGGGGTAGTAAAAGAGGACAGGATTTAGCAACTGAAGAGCAACAACCCCTCCTAGAAGGTCCAAGGGTGGAACAGAAAGTATCAACCCAACCATCCCAGTGTATCTCCCTTGGCAACCAGCCCTTATCCTTAGGCGACATAAGGGCATTCCAAAAGTTGCCTCATTAACATAGCAAAACACCTTTATCTCTCTCATAACTAAGGAAATTCCAACGGTTTTAGAAGGGCAGCCTTAAAAAGGGAGCAAAGTCCCAGTATGTATTCCTTATTATAATTCGCATTATAATTCATAATATCAGTCCCCATAAACAAAGTATCTTCATCAGCATCCCGTAGAAACTAGAAATTATATATTTGACTACGTAAAATTTTAAACTCCTCTTAAGAAAGCTCATAACGTTACCGAATCAAACTTGGATCTGCTCGCCGGTCCCGCAGCAAAGTCGATTTACTGCCTCCAAGCTGTGTTAAGGGGAAAGGACAGCGTTTATTGCAGAGTATGGAGGAAGGAGATGGGGCAGCTCAATCCCATAGACCAGAACTCCCCAATGGCTTTCAGGGAAGAATCTTTAAAGGCACCATTTGGGGTGAGGGCTGCAGAGGGCATGACTTTTTTCTGATTGGTTGGTGATGAAGTAACAGGGTGGTGCTTCAGAAATCTAAGTCATCAACCTTCTGGTTCCAACCCGTCTAGAGTCCACGTGTTTGTGTTCAGCATTATTCACCTGGGCTGGAGTCCTATTTTCTGAAGAGCAATTCAAAGATATGCATCAGATTGTTGTACACACAATTTTCTGCAGAGCAATTCAAAGATATGCATTGGATTGTTATATACACACAACCACATAGGATTGTTTTATACACACACATACACACACACACAGAGGAGATGCAGGTTAGATCCCTGAGTTGGGATGATCCCCTGCCCGAGGAAATGGCAACCCATGCCAGTATTCTTGCCTGAAAATCCCCACGGACAGAGGAGCCAGTTCATGGGGTGAGCGTCGGATGCAGCTGAGCAACTGAGCAGGCAAATCCCTTGAAGAGGAAGGAAGGCTCTTGGTTGTTAAGTTGTTCAGTCGAGTCTGACTCTCTATGACCCCATGGACTGTAGCCCACGAGGCTCCTCTCTCCATGGGGTTTTTCAGGCAAGAATACTGGAGTGGGTTGCCATTTCCTCCTCTAAGGCATCTTCCTGACTCAGGGATTGAACCTTAGTCTCCAGTGTCTTCTGCGTTGCAACCGGATTCTTTACCACCGAGCCTCCTGGGAAGGGACTATTGCTTCTTGACTGCTTTTCCTTAGTTTCTGCACTCTCTCAGCTTCCTAATTAGTAATGGCTGAAATCTGGGCTTTGAAAGTCAGGAGAGAGCTTGGAGACTAAATCTAACAAACAAGAAACAGGGGGACACAGAGGGGCTTTTGTACCTAGGAAGGCCCCACATGGTCCAGCTCGGTTTCAATAAAGTCAAGAGACCGGGAAAAATCACAAATGAGAGATATAGATGTTTTCTCTAAAATGCAAAATGCTAGTCTCTCAGTCATGTCCAACTATGATTCCAAGGACTATAGCCCACCAGGCTCCTCTGTGCATGAATTTCTCCAGGCAAGAATACAGGGGTGGGTTGCCATTCCCTTCTCCAGGGGATCTTAGTACTAGACCCAGAGATCAAACCTGAGTCTCCCTCATTTCAGGCAGATTCTTTACCGTCTGAACCTCCAAGGAAACAGAAATCTGCAAAACTTTCTCATAAATTAATAGAGGAGCGAAGACAAACCAATAGGGAAAAAAAGGAGGGGAGGCGTGGGGCAAAGGATTGTAGAAGAGCATGTCCTAAAAGTCTCTTTGGCATGTGGATTAGTTAAGCTGCAATTAAAGCCCAAAAGACTCAAGAAAAAACTTTGACCTTTCCTCTAACTGCCTTAAGAAATATACATAGCTGCTATTCCCAGAATAGAGCTATCACCAGAAATATCTGCAAAGAAAGGCTGAGGTGTGGTGGAGACTGGGCAGGTCCTAGAGATGAGAATACACTCTGTGTTCCGATGTCTATGCATAGCCTGGAAAAACTTCTGTTTACCATTCAGTTTCCATTTCCATGTGAATTGCCTTCCTTCCGTTTGAGATCCCAAATCACTACTTCCAGCCTCTTCTTTTGTCTTTAGCCAATGATAGCATTTAAAGTTAGGGCTTCAGCCACTTGGGTGAGTTGTTCTGTTTTCCTGGGTCTGTCCTGTGAATATGAGTGTCTCTGGTGACTCAGACGGTGAAAAATCCGCCTGCGATGCTTGAGACCCTGATGTGATGCCTGGGTCAGAAAGATCCCCTAAAGAAGGGAATGGCTACCCACTCCAGTATCCTTGCTTGGAGGATTACACGGACAGAGAAGCCTGGTGGTCCACAGCCCATGGGGTCACAAAGAGTTGGACATGACCTAGCGACTAACATTCCCATGTACACGTTACTGAACTTTTTATTTTCTCCTGTTATTTGTCCCATGTCAGTGTAATTCTTTGACCAGCCTGAAGAAGCTAGATGAATAGAGGGAAATTTCTTCCTCCCCAACAGCAAAACACAATTTCCAGAAGACAGTCAATGAACACCCACACACAAAATGCTGGAAATTGCAAATTAAAGAACTAGAAAGTAGGACTTCCCTGGTGGTACAGTGGATAAGAGTTTGCCTGCCAACTCGGGAAGCGTGAGTTCGATCCCCGGTCTAAGAATATTCTACATGTTGCCGAGCAACTGAGCCTGTGCAACACAATTACTGTGCTCCACGACAAGAGAAGCTAACGCAGTGAGAAGCCGGAACACTGCAACGAAGAAAAGTCTCCACTCACCGAAACTAGAGAAAAGCCTGCACGGCGACAAAAAACTCAGGCAGCCAAAATAAAGTGAAGTCTCTCAGTCGTGTAACGTGTACGACTCTTTGCAACCCCATGGACTGCAGCCTACCAGGCTCCTCCATCCATGGGATTTTCCAGGCAAGAATACTGGAGTGGGGTGCCGTATCCTTCTCCAGGAGATCTTCTTGACCCAGGGATTGAACATGGGTCTCCCTCATTGTAGGCAGACGCTTTACCATCTGAGCCACCAGGGAATAAAATAAAATAAATTGTTAAAAAATAAATTAAAAATAAAGAATTAGAAATTGAAGTGTTGTTGTTCATCCATCAGACTGTCAAATGTCTCAGAGATTGATCATACCCAGTGTGACATAGTGATTTAGAATAAGAAATATAAATTTAGTCCTCATTCTGTTCCTGTTACAAAGCTCCTAAAACCCTTCGAAACTCCCAAGTGTCAGAGCACAATAAAGGTGTTCATTGTTATATTTATCATGTGACTTTTGGAATCCCCCTAGGTCATTTAAAGCTGAAGTCTTGCTTCCGGGAATATCAACCATGTGTCTAGAAGCCTAAAAACCAGCTTGAACATCAGGGAGTTCACGGTTCACATATTGCTGAAGTCTGGCTTGGAGAATTTTGAGCATTACTTTACTAGCATGTGAGATGAGTGCAATTGTGCGGTAGTTTGAGCATTCTTTGGCATTGCCTTTCTTTGGAATTGGGATGAAAACTGACCTTTTCCAGTCCTGTGGCCACTGCTGAGTTTTCCAGATTTGCTGGCAAATTGAGTGCAGCACTTTCACAGCATCATCTTTCAGGATCTGAAACAGCTCAACGGGAATTCCATCACCTCCACTAGCTTTGTTCGTCGTGATGCTTTCTAAGGCCCACTTGACTTCACATTCCAAGATGTCTGGCTCTAGATTAGTCAACACATCATCATGATTATCTGGGTCATGAAGATCTTTTTTGTACAGTTCTTCCGTGTATTCTTGCCACCTCTTCTTAATATCTTCTGCTTCTGTTAGGTCCAGACCATTTCTGTCCTTTATCGAGCCCATC
>SJXQ01003355.1:471849-504338 GCA_006408695.1 Aepyceros melampus | reverse complement strand
ATCAATAATCATCAGCAAAATGCAAACCAAAACCATGATGACATATGATCTCCTACTTTTCAGAATGACTATCATCAGAAAGACAAGAAAGAAAAATTGTTGGCAAGGATGAGAAGAAAAGAGAACCCTGGTACACTGTTAGTGGAAATATAACTTGTGCAGCCACTATGGAAAACAATATAGAAGTTCCTCAAAAACTTATAAATAGAACTACCATATGATCCAGCAATTCCACTTCTGGGTATTTATTCAAAGAGAATGAAAACACTAGAAAATATATGTACAACAAAGCTCTTGGCAGCATTGTTTATAATAGCTAAGATATGGAAGCAACCTAACTGTCTATCAATAGGTGAATGGATAAAGAAGATGTGGTATCTGTAGGTACAATGGTAAGTTACTTAGCCATAAAACGAATGAAATATGCCACTTGCAACAATATGGGTGGGCCTAGAGGGTATTATTCTTAGTGAAATGAGTCACAAATATTCTCAGTGAAATAAGTCACAAATAAGTGAAATAAGAAACACAAGTATTGCATTTTTTCACTTATATGTGAGATCTAAAAATAAAACAAACAAATATAACAAAACAGAAACAGATTCACAGATACAGAAAAAAACTAGTGGTTACCAGTGGGGAGAGAATTGTGGGAGTGGCAAGGTAGTTGAAGGGGATTAAGAGGTACAAACTACTAGGTATAAAATAAAGTTATGAGGACATGATGTATAGCACAGGGAATATAGCCAATATTTTATAATAACTTCATATGGAGTATGCGCTGTGCTTTGCTTAGTTGCTCAGTTGTGTCCGACTCTTTGCAAGCGCATGGACTGTAGCCTGCCAGGCTCCTCTGTCTGTGGAATTCTCCAGGCAAAAATATTGGAGGGGGTAGCCATTCTCTTCTCCAGGGGATCTTCCCAGCACAGGGACCTAACCAGAGTCTCTGACACTGCAGGCAGATTCTTTACTACTTTAGCCACCAGAGAAGCCCCATTTCATCAATGAGGTAATACTAGTGGAGAAGTGAAAAAAAAAGCTAAACCTCATAAGGAATCAAGAAAATACAAGTTTAGATGACAATGAGATATAATTTACATGTACTAGATGGACAAACATTTACAGTCTGAAAATACCAAGTCATGTGTTAGCAAGGATGTGAACAACCACTGTTAGGAGTATAAAGTGTTCAACCACTTTGGAAAACAATCTGGCAATATAATGCACATGTGAACCATTTTGTACTATAGCCCAGCAATTTTATTCCTAGATATACACTCTGCATAGAAATTCTTGCACACATGTATTGAAAGACCTTTCCAGAATGTTTGTAAAAGCAGTAAGCAACAAACTGGAAACTTAAATGTCTACATAAAAATGGATAAAAATAAATTATGGTATATTTCTACAATGGCAATACAATCTTGAGAACAAATGAGAGTTACAAGAGAGTGGATGAATCTTGGAGTAAAAAGCAAGATTGAAAGACTAGACACAATGTTGTAACAGATTTACATTTATTAATATATAAAACAAAAACTGTATTATTTTTTGATCTGTCTATGTGTATTGATAATACAACTATTTAGAAACCAAGAGAATGGAAAGTCAAAAATCCAAGATGATAGAAGGAACACTCAGGAAGCTTCAAGGGTCATGGCAATATTTTCCTTATGTTTGCTTCATAATTTAAAGATTTGTCACTTATTATTTGGTATATCTCAAATATTCTGTACACTATGAATATGATATAATAGTACATAACAAATATTCTCATAGAAGTTGCTACCTATATGGTTAAGTTTCTGCCAGGAAGTATATGATGACCGAAGAGATTCCAGACAGACCCTGTGGTGTCTACCTGACTTTCCCTCTTACTAGCTTCACAAGCCTGGCAAAGTTACTGACGTGCTCTGTCTCAGTTTTCACATCTGTAAAAGGGAAGCTCTAAAAGAAATTATCTGTTTATTTTGGTCATTGTGAGGATGAAATGCATTTATAAATGTAAAGCATTTAGAAAAGTGCTCAGTCCATGGCAAGCTGTGTGTCTGCTCTCTTCATCACTCTGGGGACTGGATGCACAAACTGTCCTAGTCTCAGCTTACTTATTTTCACAATGGGATCATTGGATTATTGTGAAATAATAAATATAAGAAAAATGACACTGTGCAAAGAATTCGTTAGATAGTAGATGAGATACAGTTATAAAGATTTGACTCAGTGTCATGGATTGCCTGTATTTGGTTTTGAAATGAAAGAACTAGACACGTGGCAAAGAGCTAAAGATGCTAATCCTTGAGATGATTTATGTAGTGAGCAATGACCTTCTTGTATGTGTAGCTAGCCATGGCATGTACTAGCTTTTTACTAACATCCCTGTTGGAATTCAGTTTGAAATCCTGATATAACATCTCTCTTAATATTTTATTACATTACATTTTGAAGTTATATTATTTCTGAAAATATGGGTAAGTCTATAATCTATCCAGTCAGAGATAAGCACATTTCACAGTTTCACATAGTGTCTTCCAGCCCTTTTTCTGTTTAAAAGTTGAAATTGAGATCATACAATTAAATAATTAGGTGGAAGAGCAGACAATGTAGGAGGGGAATTCCAGAGTGTTCACATGTTCAAAAGGGTAATGGTTATGGTTCCTATAGAGGTCCCAACCAGCAGCTACTCACCTTTGCTGACATTATGCCATTTTGCCCTCTGCAACCAGGTGGTCTTCTGATGCCAGGTACTGGCCAGGTGGGGTGACTCAGGAGCCTGGGATACTTCACCTGAGGACATTTTCTCAAGGGTTCTTTTCCCTCATATTCTGATAGAGATGAAACCATTTTAGATGTGTTTCATGGAAACAAAAGGTTGGGGGGATATTTTATTTTTAAGATAAATATATGGTTAATTTTTATAGACCTTTGGTAACCATCAGTTGGATTCTCAGCAGTTTAATTAAGCTGTCAAGTTTAAGGCAGGTTATACTCATCTCATTTAGCCTCCTTTTTGTAGTTGAATCACAGAAGTCAGAGCCCAAAATGTTTTTCCCTTTTTTGCATGTGGTATAGCATTTGTCAATATTAAATTTAATTTGTGCTAAGAGCAGCTCACTAACAGTGAGAAAACAAAGCTTGCTGAACTTCATTCTGTGAGTTCAGAACAGCCAGCATAGCGAACCTAATGAATTCAGCAATATTATTCTACTGAATCTAGGTCAACTGTGTTGATTAAAAATGTTATAGCTTTAAGGACTGACCCTATAAAAACCCACTTAAAATTTAACTATTTTACCACCTATTCTGTCTCTTGTACTTCTTACATGGGATATATCCCAATTACCAATCCAATGGGCAAACATTAAGATGTCATCATCAACAACAGACCTTTATTGAGCGCCTATTGTATGCAAGGCACTGTGCTAGGCATGGGGCTACAGAGACAAAGAAGAAAGCAGTCCCTGCTCTCAAAGAGCTTACAATCTAATTAGACTATCAGGACACACNATCCAATGGGCAAACATTAAGATGTCATCATCAACAACAGACCTTTATTGAGCGCCTATTGTATGCAAGGCACTGTGCTAGGCATGGGGCTACAGAGACAAAGAAGAAAGCAGTCCCTGCTCTCAAAGAGCTTACAATCTAATTAGACTATCAGGACACACCCATAAAAAGACAAAAAGACAATCCAAGGTAGCATATAATATTAGGTCACTGAGTAGAAACAGATGAGATTGCCGCCTATTTTTTTTTTTTTTTTTTTCTTTTCTATGGTGGCTCAATACCCTGAATAAGGGGGGATGAGGGAGCTGGAATAAAATGGTTACTCCTATTCATTTATAAGCTGTGTAGACACTCTCTCATCTTTTCCATTCCAAAGTATCTTCTGGCAAGTGCTACAACCTTGGCCATTGGTTCACTTTTACCCCAAAGACCTTGGTATTGTAGTTTTCATTGAGGTGGCCTTTTGATAGGATAGCCCACTGTTCTGGCTTTCCTGGGGCTGTCTGGATTTTAGTTCGAAATGTCCAAATTTTGAAATTCCTCTGCTTTTCTCCTCCCTTGACCCTGGGGAAACCAGGACGGTAGTTCTGAAAAGACATTTCCTACTATGGCCACTACCCTGTCAGGACTCACCCCAAATCTGTTCCCCAGTTAGGTTCTAGTCATGGGGCTACAGAGACAAAGAAGAAAGCAGTCCCTGCTCTCAAAGAGCTTACAATCTAATTAGACTATCAGGACACACGCATAAACAGACAAAAAGACAATCCAAGGTAGCATATAATATTAGGTCACTGAGTAGAAACAGATGAGATTGCCGCCAATTTTTTTTTTTTCTTTTCTATGGTGGCTCAATACCCTGAATAGGGGGGGATGAGGGAGCTGGAATAAAATGGTTACTCCTATTCATTTATAAGCTGTGTAGACACTCTCTCATCTTTTCCATTCCAAAGTATCTTCTGGCAAGTGCTACAACCTTGGCCATTGGTTCACTTTTACCCCAAAGACCTTGGTATTGTAGTTTTCATTGAGGTGGCCTTTTGATAGGATAGCCCACTGTTCTGGCTTTCCTGGGGCTGTCTGGATTTTAGTTCGAAATGTCCAAATTTTGAAATTCCTCTGCTTTTCTCCTCCCTTGACCCTGGGGAAACCAGGACGGTAGTTCTGAAAAGACATTTCCTACTATGGCCACTACCCTGTCAGGACTCACCCCAAATCTGTTCCCCAGTTAGGTTCTAGTTGAAAAATTTATAAGACCTTAACAACCCCCCAAAGACTGCTGGTTTAAGAGCACACCGTAGACAAAAAAAGACATCAGGAGAGAATGACAGCAAAGACAGAATGAGGTTTAAGAGAGAAGCAGTGAGGATGGAAGCAAGACATGATTGGGTGAGGAATGAAGGACATAAGTGTTAACATCACCTCCTAACACAGAGAGTGGGAACACAGGCCCTTCTCTGAGTAGGTCTGTTTAACAACTTCAATCATCACGCCAGTGGAATCCAGGGTATATTTCTGAAATGAGGTCACTCCTACCTAAGTGGAGATATTTGGGCTTATTAAATAGGTACATATGTGTTTAAATAACCACTCTCATTCCTAATAGAATTTCAACATTTTCCCTCCTTCTAAATACCCTTACCATCTAAATCAATAATTTTAATTTTGAGGTGAGTTTTTATTTCAAAATGAGGTTATAATCTTCCACTTTCCATGTAATTCAAATAAATCAGTAACAGAGAGAACCTCAGAAAACAAAGGTAATCAGTCTTGAGTGGTCTTGTTTGGAATCCGATACACATATCCAATAGTAACCTAAAGATTCCAAGGAACCTCATAGAAATTTCTCTTTTAAGTACAGGACTCTGTGTTTTACTTTCATTTATTTTTTGGAGAGAAGCTCCAAGTCTGCAATCTTAGGATCCTGGGAGTTCCTGCCTGGCTCTGGTTTTATGTCTGGCCCTTAGGAGCACATCCCAGGGTTAGTGAAGCAGGGGGATTTAGTTACCAAACACCCATTAACCATAATGGAAATCACACAGCGAAGGCCCCACGCAGCACACTGAATATTTACCTCCTAATGCTCTTTTAATGTATGTTTTCTTGGGTGAATATTTACTGTAGAATATTAAATGCAAGATTCCTCTTTTTATGGGCCATTTGAAGTGATTGATTTTGTTTGTGCATTCCTGTATCCTTGCCCATAAAGGCTATCTATTGTAATGGCCTCTATTCAAATGTTCTTGTGTTGAAATAACAGACTCCATGGATGGGCCAGCCGTGGCTTTGAGTTGCTTCGGTCTTAAAAGCTAGGAGGAAGCTGATGACAAAGCTGAGGAGAGAGGGAAAAGGTATATAACATAATGAGTATGACTCAGGCTTCAAATATAATCAGATATTGAAATCACTGGGGTCTGTAAATGTGGTTTATAGTTTTTTGTATATCAGAGCTGATTTTAATGGTGTTGCACTGTGTTAAAAATGATATGAAATGAAATGATTTAGCAAGATAGTTCAATTGCTTATAACCAGGTCCAATAGCACAACTTATCAGAATTCTAGGTATTTCTTTAAATGCTATAATAAAACCACTGACCAATAATGATTTCTTACATATTTACACCGTATTTAAAAAAAATATAAATTCACATACATATCCTAGCCACATGTAGATTTAAAATATTTCCCAACAAAGCCAGGAATTTCAGAATTCCTTTGATTTACACTCTTTTGAGTATTTGAGAGGGGAAAGTTTCAAAAAAGATGGAGCTATCATATATTCTTGAAAAAGAAGACAAAAACAAAACCCCTAAAACCTAAAGATGACAGAAATTTGAGATTATTATTGGATTCAGTAATATAGCTACATTTTTGCATGTCCCGAGTGTACCTTTCCGAATTTTCATAAAAATAAGACTTGTTAAAGAAGCTATTTACATCTGAGCAATATAATCTCTTCAAGTGATAGGAAATGTGGCCTATGTTCTTGTGATTTTTAGTAAGTTCATAAAGTATTGTTTGTTCAGAGTCCGTGCTGTAGAAGAGATTGTGCTGGAATAAAATTCCATTTGTCTCCTTAAAAAATTGAGGAAATTTAAAGAACACATTCCAATATGTCTTGGGCAGACATTTCAATTGTATTGACTTTTTACAGCTCAAGCCACACCGCAATAATACCAATATTGTTTTTGCTATATGAGTATCTGGACTGTGTTTGCATCTCACTAACAGTACTCTACTCCATATAATTAATAGTACTAGTTCAAGAGAATGGAATTGAAGTACTTCATAAGGAAAAGGAAAAGATGGTAATGTGAGAAACCTTCTTTAATCACAAACCAGGTCATGTTTTGTAAAACAGCGTCAGTCTGCATACATAATATTTGCTGGTGCCTTCAAATTTGGCATTAGAGAAATTAATTCCTCCTAAGCCATGAGTAAAGAAAACATTGATATATTTTTTAAAAGGCTATTTTTGAACAATATTACTTGCATAATTGAAATCTTCCATACTAGCTGATCTTGGCTTTGAATAAAATAAGTCCTTTATACTCCTGAAGACCAGGGGACGGCAGTGAATATAAGATCTGAGTGAATCTGAACAGTTCGTAGGATAAATGAGTCATGTGATGGAAAAATCTTGGCTTCTCTTCTCACAGATTCACAGAGGTGTAGTTCCTTGTTCTTGTAGTCAGAGAAGAGCACGAAAGTTCTCCCTCCTGCCTCACTCATTCACAGGGAATAGTATGAAAGTCCCCACCTCCCCCTACTGCCCCAATACACATACATTCTCTCTCACTCCTTTGGTGCAGAAAGCACCGGAGACTCAGGGGATGGAGTTTTGCCTATGGGGTCCAGGGAGGAGGTATTTTTTTCACCACAAGGGGGCGCTAGGTAGTAGGGAGATATAAAGTGAAAGTGTTAGTAGCTCAGTCATGTCTGACTCTTTGTGACCACGTGAACTGTAGCCCACCAGGCTCCTCTGTCCATGAAATTCTTCAGGAAGAATACTGGAGTGGGTTGCCATTCCCTTCTCCAGGGGATCTTCCCAACTCAGGGATTGAACCTGAGTCTCCTGCATTGAAGGCAGATTCTTTACTGTCTGAGCCACCAGGGAAGCCCCTAGGGAGATATAAAGGCCCCCTAAAATAAAAGGCCCCCTCCTGCAGTCACAGGAGCCCCATCATTCCAAGTATAAAGTCCTTATGTAGATCAATGAGATGCTCATTGAGAGAATTTCAGATCTGGCATGAAACTTAAGTGATGTCACTGTCCTCTGGTACAGTGACATCACTTTGCAGAAGAGGAAACTAGGGCTTAAATGAAGTGTCCTACATTAATTATTACCCAAGCCAACTGTCTTCCAGTTTATGCTGTTGGTCTGGTTTTTGTTTGAACAACACAGTTTTTGGTTTTCAATATTGTCATTTGGAGCATTTCTGCATGTTGGAAAATATCATAGTTGTTCTTGAAGCCTGAGGATTCAAAAAATGCAATGCAATGTTTCCAAGCCATATACTGTTGCTTGCTAACAATGAGCACTGTGAGCATGGTAGTTCATCTCCCAGTTCTGAGCCTTTTCCAATTATCATTCAGGATTAAATAATTAGGAGGGATAAATTACCACATAATCATAATCTATAAAAATACTGGCCTAGCGCACACTAAAAAACTCTCAATAAATAAATATTGGGCATTTGCTTATGAAAGTGAAGATGTACTCTTCAGAAATCATGTCTGTATTTTCAAGGCTACTCTTTATAAATCACACATACAGAGTCCAACAGATAACAAAGGTTATAGTTCAGGTTAGGATACAATTTGATAGAAAAATGACTTTAGAGGTGGTTTTTCTACAAAGGGATACATCTAAGGTTGAGTTGTTTATCTCTTAGTTTCGAAGGCAATACTTAAAAAGATCCTACATACTTTCTGCCACGGCAGCATCAGTGAATGTGCATTTGCTCCTAAGGTAACCCCTTTAGAAAGGGACAACACTCACTAGGATGTATTAATTCTGGAATCTTCCCTTATAGACCAACTGCACTAGTTTGTAGTCATGCCTCAGAGGCATCTATACATGGTACCTCTTGAGGAGGAGGCTGTTCCTGCGACCAGTTTTGTTCCTCTTTCATGTCTGGTGTTTCAGGAAGTTCAGTGGCCCAATGTTTGACACAGTGGGGTTCTTAGGATTTCCATCTGGCCACACACATTCCTCAGAACATAGGTTTATTCTCAGAATGACTTATAGCAAGAGATTCTGGTTTCCAGTCTGGTTGAAAAAAGTGAATATTGAATGTCCGCGCCCAGTTCTTAAAGACTCGTTTCTCTGTGATAAAGCGGTGATGACTACCCTTCCGTCCTCGCTCATGGGACAGGTACATTGTACATTCATCAGGTCCAAAAGGTTCATAATAGTGATAAGGTACTGAAAGGTGGTTGGGATCCCTGTAGGAGGAAAATGAAATAACTGATTAAAACAAACAAACAAAAAATCTCCTTTCACTGATTGAGGTGAGATGTTATCTTTAATAAGCTGATAAGCACAAACTACGCTTTCAAGTTAAATGAATTTCAACAAATGGCTTTTCTGCTGTTTCAGCAATATACACATGGAAAGGTTCTGAGGTTGTGAAATAAAGTCAGTGACCATTGTGATCAGCAAGATTAATCATGCGCAGTAGGACATTCAGGCTTTTAGGATTTAGAAACTACATAGTCCTAAGTCCCAACTATAGTTCTGATTTCCACTCTTGTCCCATACAGTCTGTTTAGCACAAACAGTTATGATAATATTTATAAAACAAAAACAGATCAGTTTCCCCACCCCCACCCCTCTCCAAACCCTCCAGAGGCTTCCAGCTATACTAACAGCATGGCCTACAGGATGTAAGCTAGCTTCACTCCAGAGCCTCTCCTAACCTACTCAGCCTTGTCTGCTATGCTCCTACCTTACTGGCCTCTCTGGTGGTCAACTCTGCCAAGCGGTCCCTCCCCTGAAATCATGGCTGTTGAGGGCAGTTGCCTGGCTGGTACACCCTCTCAGTTAACTTCTTCTCACTGCTGGGGATTGACACAGATGTATCATCCTCAGAGAACACTTAACCAATGCCTGCCCCCTTCTCCTTCAGAATGGACTGGTTGGATCTCCTTGCAGTCCAAGGGACTCTCAAGAGTCTTCTCTAACACCACAGTTCAAAAGCATCAATTCTTCTGCGCTCAGCCTTCTTCACAGTCCAACTCTCACATCCATACATGACCACAGGAAAAACCATAGCCTTGACTAGACGGACCTTAGTCAGCAAAGTAATGTCTCTGCTTTTGAATATGCTATCTAGGTTGGTCATAACTTTTCTTCCAAGGAGCAAGCGCCTTTTAATTTCATGGCTGCAGTCACCATCTGCAGTGATTTTGGAGCCCAAAAATATAAAGTCTGACACTGTTTCTACTGTTTCCCCATCTATTTCCCATGAAGTGATGGGGCCAGATGCCATGATTTTTGTTTTCTGAATGTTGAGCTTTAAGCCAACTTTTCCACTCTCCTCTTTCACTTTCAACAAGAGGCTTTTTAGCTCCTCCTCACTTTCTGCCATAAGGGTGGTGTCATCTGCATATCTGAGATTATTGATATTTCTCCCAGCAATCTTGATTCCAGCTTGTGTTTCTTCCAGTCCCTCATTTCTCATGATGTACTCTGCATAGAAGTTAAATAAGCAGGGTGACAATATACAGCCTTGACGTACTCCTTTTCCTATTTGGAACCAGTCTGTTGTTCCATGTCCAGTTCTAACTGTTGCTTCCTGACCTGCATACAGATTTCTCAAGAGGCAGGTCAGGTGGTCTGGTATTCCCATCTCTTTCAGAATTTTCCACAGTTTACTGTGATCCACACAGTCAAAGGCTTTGGCATAGTCAATAAAGCAGAAATAGATGTTTTTCTGGAACTCTCTTGCTTTTTCCATGATCCAGCGGATGTTGGCAATTTGATCTCTGGTTCCTCTGCCTTTTTCTGAAGGAGATCAACCCTGGGATTTCTTTGGAAGGAATGATGCTAAAACTGAAGCTCCAGTACTTTGGGCACCTTATGCGAAGAGTTGACTCATTGGAAAAGACCCTGATGCTGGGAGGGATTGGGGGCAGGAGGAGAAAGGGACGACCGAGGATGAGATGGCTGGATGGCATCACAGACTCAATGGACGTGAGTCTGAGTGAACTCCGGGAGTTGGTGATGGACAGGGAGGCCTGGCGTACTGCGATTCATGGGGTCGCAAAGAGTCGGACACGACTGCGCGACTGAACTGAACTGCCCCCTTCTCTCCATCTCACTTGGATTTATTTTCTTTCTTTTTGTTTTTAAAAATATTTGTTATTGGCTGTGCTGGATCTTAGCAGGATCTTTAGTTGCACACTAACTCTTAGTTGCAGTATGTGGGATCTAGTTCCCTGACCAGGGATGGAACCCAGGCCTTGTGTACTGGGACCATGGAGTCTTCCCTAAACCACCAGGGAAGTCCCTGGATTTTTATGGCATTAATCAGTTTCTGAAATTGCTATTGTTGTTTACTTGCTTCTTGTCTGTTTACGAGAATAGGCCTTTGTCTTATTCCTAGCAGGTGCTCCATATCCCTGTCTCTATATTCTGCCTCAGAGGAGAAATACTGGCTCTTTCTTAAAGGTAATGTGAACAGGATTAACATGAGGGGTGGCTGGTGCCCTGATGTTGGATTACTAAAATATCTCACCCTCTAAGAGCTCTGGTCTCAGACCAGTTTCCACTCTAGGCCAGTCCACTCCATCTCTTCGTGTTGAAGTCTAAGTGACGAGAGCAGTCAAGATGGCCCGTAGATTACCCTTCCTACTTTGACCTACACTCACCAGGCAGCCTTGCTGCAGAAACTAAGCTTTTCTTGTCCCTCTTATGGCTTCTCTTAAAAGGCATCCCAGCTTCCTGCAAACCACCTTACAGCACCTGATGCCCTAGGGCCCCCCTCCCAGCACTCGGCTCTGCTCTAAGTACAGTAACTTGGTTTCCCAGAGATGCTCATCCTGCTAGACACCTATTCACTTTCTTCAGAGATCAATATACAAATGGCTTTTAGAATAGCAACTTCACTGAGGTCAGAGATCGAAGTCTTTTATCAAGAGGGGTGTCGAGTTTGTGGCTCTGACAGCAATAAACCTTTGAGCTTCTTCTCCTCTGAGGTTAAAGTTCTTCCAGGAAGAGAGATTTATTTTTGTCATGCACCATTTACACATTCCTCATCCTGGGTTGGATGCTATGCTGAGTTAATACTTTGCATCTCTATGATGCTTGTCTCGGAAGTAAATCTGTGTTTTATATTAAGACATCAGATCCCTCCCTATCTAGTTATTATAGAGTTCACTTATTTATTTCCCTGGTAGTTCATACAGTAAAGAAGCTGCCTGCAATGCAGGAGGCCTAGGTTTGATCTCTGGGTCAGGAAGATCCCCTGGAGAAGGGAATGGCTACCCACTCCAGTATTATTGCCTAGAAATTTTCATGAACAGAACTTTGGAAGGCTACAGTCCGTAAGTTGCAAAGAGCAGGACCTGACTCAGTGACTAACATTTTCACTTATTTATTGCCCTAGAAATTAGAATCCCCTTCAACTTTTACTAGAAGTTATTTTCAACCCAGAAAGTGTGTGGTAGGAAAAATTCAAGTTGGAACTGACCGGTATGAAGAAAACAAAAAAGAAATAAAAAGTTTCAAGACCAATCTTCCCTAGATTCTTATGGCATAATTTGGGGAACCATGCTAAATTCATGTCACCATAGTAGACTTGGTGTTAAGTTTTTACTCCAGCATGCCTCAGGTTTTAAATCTGATTCAGCTAAGTTTGAGCATATTATTGGCATAGTATGACTAAAGAAACAATCAGGTTTCTAAAAATATCATGAGATTGATTTGGCACCTAGGAATAGAGGGAAATTGGAAACTAGCTAAAGGACTCTGTAGTTTCAATTTCCTTATTCAGGAAGACCATCTCCTTGAATGAAAACACATCTGGCTCCCCGGTGATCTCCTCAAGGGAGAATTAAATTTACATCTTTGGTTATTATGGTTTCAAAGGTGTCCAAATAAGTGGAGGTTGTCTCCACACTTTAAAACTTTGTCCAAATGGCAGAAAAGTGCTTGATGGGATTTATTATAGAAGGCAGAGCCGAAGCAACTGCAGGAACAATCTTCCTGTATATTGTCAGCATGCTGTTAGCTTTCATCCACTGTGCCATTCAGAAAGCCCTTCCTTCAGAAAATTTCAGGTATAATTCCTTGCGTTTTTTCTTAAACCTGACTTTCTATAAGCTGCTATAGGTTTTTTCCCTCCACCTGATCCAAATGAATACAACAATAAGAATCAGCAGAATTTCCACATCAGGAGGCTACTGTTGTAGGAGGGAGGATTCTGGCATCCAAGTTGCTGGTGGGGGCCAGGGGATGCTCAGGGAGTGAAGGTGTGCAGGTGGGAGGGCTATGGTAATTACAGAGCCAGTTTGTTCCCTAAGTGGCTGCAGCCTGTCATCAGCCCCCCAGGGGCCAGTGTGGGAACAAAATCCTGCAGAATAATGTGAAGAAGGAATTTTCTTTTTCTTTATAGAGAAACCAGGTGGGGAGGATAAAGGAACTAATGTTTAGTGCATAGGAGGAGCTTTAAAGAAATACCACTGCCTGTGCTCCACCTCCACAGAGTCTTGTTTAATTGATTTGGAGAGGGTCCCAGGCATAGGTATTTTAAAAAGTGACTTGGTTTTGTGTATCAAAATAAATAATGGCAATATTGAATTGTAAGTCCCATAAAATAAAATAGAATAAATATCTATGAGTCCATGATGATTTCAATAAATTACTGATTAAATAAGTGAGGAGAAGAAAAAGCATTTCCTTGCAGTATAATTACAATTAATACTCTAGAAAAAAATGAGGGGGTAGAAAACCACCATTAGAATAATGCAGTAATTACTGCAGGCAAGATGCATGAATGAATGGAATATGAGGTTGGGGGAAGATGAGAAATAGATTATTTGCATAAAGCACCCCCAGGTATTTAATGACAAAAGGAAAAAAATAGTAAATTGACAATGAGTAAACCCAGCAGATGACACCATACCCAAGTGACCACGGTTAACATCACCAGTAGTAAGATATTTTGACATCATGTACCCCTTGATATGAGATGTAACTGCTTCTGTGGCGTCCTTCTCAGTAATGCATAACCTCAGTCTCATAATGAGAAACCATCACACAAATCCAAAGCAATGGATATCCTACAGTAATGAGCAGAACTCTTCAAATGTGTTGGAGTCATGAAAGATATGGAAAGACTTAGGAACTGTCACAGACTGGAGGAGACTAAGGAGACAAGATAAGCAAATGCAAAGGGAGCCTGGATTGGGTCCTGGAGGAGACAAAAGACATCAGTAGAAAAAAATGGTGAAATAAAGCCTGCAGTTTAGTTGAGAGTACTGCACCAGCGTTAATGTCTTACTTTTGAGAACTGCACCAGAATATTAACTTTAGGGGAGCAGGATGAAGGATATACAGAAACTCTCTTGTACTATTTTTGCAATATTTTCTGTAAGTCTAAAACTTTTTCAAAATAAAAAAAATTAAAAAGATAATAATCTGGGGCTTTCCTGGTGGTCCAGTGGTTGGGAGTCTGCCTGGCAATGCAGGGGCTATGGGTTCTATCCCTGGACGGGGGGCGGGAGGTGAACTGGGATCCGATATGTCATGGAGAAACTGGGCTGTACACTGCAACTACTGAGCCCGCGTACGGCAGCTAGAGAGCCTGCACGCTGCAGTGAAGGATCTCCTATGACTCAGCAAGGACCTCACGTGCCACAAGGAGGACTCAACGCAACCAAATCATAAATAAATAAATATTTAAAAAAAACGGCGCTCGTGCTCAGTGGTGTTCGTCTTTTTGCCATCCTATGGACTGTAGCCTGCCATGCTCCTCTGTCCATGGAATTTTCCAGGTGAGAAAACTGGAATGGATTGTCCTTTCCTCCTCCAGGGCATCTTCACAACCCAGGGATCAAATCAGAATCTCCTGAGTCTCCTGCATTGCCAGGCAGGTTATTTACCACTGAGCCCCAGGGCAAGCCCCTTTTAAAAAGGTAACAATGTTATAAAGTTCTGTTGGCGATCCTAACATGCAGCCAGGTTGAAGACAGCAGATTTAGTTAAGTCCCTGCACAATCAGAGCTTCAGTTCAGTTTGGTTGGTTAGTTGTGTTCCACTCTTTGCGACCTCATGGACTGCAGACCCCAGGCTTCCCTGTCCTTCACCAACTCCCAGAGCTTGCTCAAACTCATGTCCATCAAGTTGGTGATGCTATCCAAGCATCTCATCCTCTGTTGTCCCCTTCTCCTGCATTCAATCTTTCCTAGCATCAGGGTCTTTTCAAATGAGTCAGTTCTTCACATCAGGTGGCCAAAATATTGGAGTTTCAGCTTTAGCATCAGTCCTTCCAATGAATACTCAGGACTGATTTCCTTAAGGATTGACTGGTTTGATCTCCTTGCTGTCCAAGGGACTCTCAAGAGTCTTCTCCAGCACCACAGTTCAAAAGCATCAATTCTTTGGTGCTCAGCTTTCTTTATGGTCCAACTCTGACATCCATTCACGACTACTGGAAAAACCACAGCTTTGACTATATGGACCTTTGTTGGCAAAGTAATATCTCTGCTTTTTAATATGCTGTCTAGGTTTTTCATAGCTTTTCTTCCAAGGAGCAAGTGTCTTTTAATTTTATGGCTGTAGTCACCATGCTTATTGTCTAAACTCACTTCTAGCCACTGATATCACTGGCAGCAGGAGTTGGTGATGTGCCATTTTTTCAATCTTCTAAAGCTAAGCTTTGCAATTATGAAAAGCTTATCATTAACAGGTAAGGGTGGATACTTCCATTTCTGGGTATGACCAGATTGACCCTGATCTCTGGATTTGGCCTGGATTATATATAAGGCTAAAGATCCCAATGAAAGAATGGTGCTTTTGTCTCTCTTTAGAGATCTCAGACACTCTCTTCAAACATACTTGTATTCTTGGCATGGTATATAGTACCACATGGCTTAAAGCTCAATATTCAGAAAACTAAGATCATGGCATCTGGTCCCATCACTTCATGGCAAATAGATGGAGAAACAGTGCAAACAGTGGCTGACTTTATTTTTCTGGGCTCCAAAATCACTGCAGATGGTGACTGCAGCCATGAAATTAAAAGATACTTGCTCCTTGGAAGGAAAGTTATGACCAACCTAGAGTTACTTCATTCACTTTTCAATTTCATGCATTGGAGAAGGAAATGGCAACCCACTCCAGTGTTCTTGCCTGGAGAATCCCAGGGATGAGGGAGCCTGGTGGGCTGCTGTCTATGGTCGCACAGAGTTGGACATGACTGAAGTGACTTAGTAGCAGCATCAGACAGCATATTAAAAAGGAGAGAAATTACTTTGTCAACAAAGGTCTGTCTAGTCAAGGCTATGGTTTTTCCAGTAGTCATCTATGGATGTGAGAGTTGGACTATAAAGAAATCTGAGCTCCAAAGAACTGATGCTTTTGAACTGGGTGTTGGAGAAGACTCTTAAGAGTCCCTTGGACTGAAAGGAGATCCAATCAGTCCATCCTAAAGGAGATCAGTCCTGAATGTTCATTGGAAGGACTGATGTTGAAGCTGAAACTCCAATACTTTGGCCACCTGATGTGAAGAGCTGACTCATTTGAAAAGACCCTGATGCTGGGAAAGATTGAGGGCAGGAAGAGAAGAGGATGACAGAGGATGAGATGTTTGGATGGCATGGACTCAATGAACATGGGTTTGGGTGCACTCTGGGAGTTGGTGATGGACAGGGAGGCCTGGCGTGCTGCGGTTCCTGGGGTCACAAAGAATCGGACATGACTGAGTGACTGAACTGAACTGGCAGGTAGTCAGGCAAACTTTGAAGAATAGAGTTGAATCAACATCTGTCAAATGGCCTGGTGGTTCTGAAATTGGCTTGCTCTGAACACTATAGAGCATTCAAAAGAAAGTGTTCCCCTAACAGGCCTTCTCACACAGCTCCAGGCCTGTGAGGCCCCATGAGACACCATTCTGTTGCCTTGATTTCTTGTTGGAAGGAAACTGCTGCACACCTGAAGTGGTAGAAGCCAGTGGAATAATACTTGTGTTCCTGGGGCACAGAAAACACTGAGAGCCTGTAGCTGCCCACCCTTCATGGATCAAAGGGTACAAGTGAGTCATTTGAACCCTATATCCACTACCAACCACTCAAGCACCTCAGAAACATTGCACCCATGGGACAGAGGAAGGTAATGAGAACACCCAGTGACCAGTAAGATTTGGTCAAATTATAGCAGAGATAAAAGAAGAAATTATGGAAAAGTTAAACATCTATGAAAAAATACAACAATTGATTTTAAGTTCACTTCATAAAATGTGAACCACATGGATGCATTATATTCCATACCCATCCTCTGTAAGCATCTACATGGTGGACTGTTGCCAAGTAGGAACTTGCCCTGTTACGCTGGCAGCTTTATTAATGTTCACTAGCTAATAACTCTAGCAGAATCAACTCTCTGATATTCAGATACCTTTGAGATGTCCTTCACATTATGGATGAGATATTAATTTAGTTCCATGACAGTGATCACTCTGAGTCATTACTCTGCTAATTAATACTCAAGAAATGATGGGTAACAGAGAGTTGTAAACTTGGTAATGTGTTAAGCACGATCAGAAATAAGATTACTAGGTAGAATTTAAATGCTTGGCCCATTGTTATCACAAATAATTTACAATGGAAAATGGGATTAAAAATACTCACCATAACTTAGTTTGGAAAGCAATGATAACAGATCTTTTTTATTGCAATTTATAGTCCATCTAGAGAGAATGGATTTGCCTTCCTATATGGATATGGCATGATTTAAAGGCCCACATCCACATAATAATATATTTTGAGGCTGTCTCTGGTGAGACATGACATTAATTTTCTCCAGCTTTCTGAACACTGATGAGCCTGCAGTTGGAGTGATACAGGCAGAATAGACTGATGCCTCATGCCTGAACCTCTCTCTGAGGAGCAGTGCTGGCCTTGGCTGAGAATGATACAGGTGGCTACCAGTGACTTCTTTGGATCCTTGAAATCTGAATTTGCCACTGGTTAATTATATTCTTCACTCACCTGGCACTTTTGATCTTGGAATAAATATAGAATTAGTCTCCTATACACTGCCAGGGAAAGGAAGGTTTTTATTTATTCACTGAGTTAATCGATACTGAATACACACTATGTGCCAGAAAACATGGCAAGAATTGGAGATATAAATGTGACTTGAGATAGGACCCCTTCCCTTAAGGAGATCATAGGCTGATGAAGAAGACGAATGTGTCACCCAGTGGGGTGAGCAGAGGAGGAGGTGGCAGAGGCCCCAGGAAGGGCCTAGGAGAGGTCTGAGCCAGACAGGAAGTCCGTGAAAGCTTGGAGGAGGAGGATCTCTGAAGCACTGGAGTGAGATGTTAAGAGTTTTGCCTTTTGAGTCCTGGAGACCTGAATTCAAATCGCAGCTCCATCACTTTCCTGCCTCACCACTTTGGCAGGTGTTTCAGTCCTCAAGCTTCATATGTAAAATGGCAAGAATACTAATGTTAACCTCCTGGGATTATCATCAAGGCTCAATGAAATGGCACATGTATTCACAGTAAGCATAGGGCCAGCACTTGGTATGTGTAGAAAAATATTAGCCATTAATACTACAATGAAAAACTAGTAGCAACCAGCCAGATTAAGAATGAGGGGATGGACATTCCAAGATAAGGGCAAAGGGACAAGTGTGCACAAGGTGAGCTCTTCTTAAGTTCCTCACTGTGGCTAAAATAAGTCTGTGAATAGAGATGTGTGTGTGCTTAGTTGCTCAGTCGTGTCTGACTCTTTGTGACCCTGTGGATATGCTGTAACCCACCAGGCTTCTCTGTCCATGGGAGTTTTCAGGCAAGAATACTGGAATGGGGTGCCGTTTCCTCCTCTAGGGAACCTTCCCAATCCAGAGACCGAATCCAAGTCTCCTCCATTGCAGACAGACTCTTTACCCACTGAGCCTTCCTTGCAGAAGCCAGGAGATGAGACTAAAGTGGCTGCAGAGGGTAGGTCCTGAAGGCGTGTGTGCTAAGCTAGGGAGTGTGAACACTGTTCTAAAAACTGTGGGGACCTCCTGAGGGTTTTGGTGACAGAGTCAGATTTGATGGTTACCTAGAGGAAAGAGAAAGACCAGAGTCGGAGAGAGCAGTCAGAAGGCTACGGTGGCACCAAACTAAGGAGGAAATGGTTGCACGCCAGTCACATGACTTTCAGTCAGTGTTAGATACTGCCAGGTTTTGAAGAACATCTCCTTCATCTGCCAACATGGTCATTTAGACATTACTGCCTCCATTTGTGGTTTTAAATATGAACATAGGGTTATTATTCTCCCCAAGGAGTCCATGCGCCTGAAATACTAGAAGTGGCTACTAGAAGTCTTCTGGCCAATAAATGGCAATTGGTCCGTGGGGAGGGCCTGGCTGCTGGAAAGGGAAGGCATTATGGGGGTGTTCAGTTGTATCCGACTCTTTATGACTCCATGGACATAGCCCACAGGTTTCTCTGTTCTTGGGATTTACTTCCTCTGGAAGTAAGTCAGGCCCCTCTGGGTGGGAGGGGTGAGAAGGCCAGACCTGCAGGAGAACTGGAAGGAAATGACAGCTCTAGGCCTGCAGGGGATAATCTACTCACACTTCTTAGAAGTCAGGCACTCGTGGGTTTCCTCAGCTGTCTGCTCCGTGGGATATAATTTAGGCCTCTACTCCCTGTCCTACCCCACCCCCCTCCCTATATGTCCCAGCATTCAGCAAGCGACATTGATTCCCTTTGGGTCATGGCCATGCTAAGCTGACGGAAATGACTGCAGAATTACTCCAATCTTTAGTCTTTCTGTGCCTCAGTTTCCTTGGCAATGAGAAAGTGATGATCAGACTCTCTTTAGAAGTGTGTGAGGGCCTTCCCTGGTGGCACATTGGTAAAGAACCCACATGCAATGCAAGAGACATGGGTTCAATCCCTGGGTCTGGAGATCTCCTGGAGAAGGAAATGGCAACCCATTCCAGTATTCTTGCTTGGAAAATCCCATGGACAGAGGAGCCTGGCTGGCTACAGTCCATGGGGTCATAAAGAGTCGGGCACAACTGAACATGCTCGCAATGCCTTCCCTTTCCAGGAGCCAGGTCCTTCCCACTGACTGATTAGCACTCACTGAATAGCTTCTTAAAATGCACTCATGGGTATCCACAAGTGCAGATGGGCGAATCCTTTCACTTAGTAGATTTATCCATGCTTAACGTACACCAAGGCTGTGCCATGCCTTTCTCATCTATTATCTCATGGGATTATCACATAAACCCTGGAGGTAGGTACTACTGCTGTCATCATGCAAACACAGAAACTAAGGCTTGAGGTAGACAGTCAAAGTAACTTGCCCAAAGTAACGAAGCCTCAGTGAGGTTCAATAACTTTCTCAAGGTCACACAGCTTCTGAGAGGCAGAAATGGCTTATGTTCACCCGTTAACCACCCTTTTACTACAGCATGAGAGACAATGGGCAGGGCCATTATCCACTCGGTTGTATGAAGCATCTGCTACAGGCCAGGATGGTCCCTGTCTACTGTCCTGTGTACCACGGCTCCAAAAGTGATCCCAACACACAGAAGTCTCTGCCCTCTAGGCATTTATATTCTGGTGGGCTCAACTGCTATGTCACCTTTCCTGTGATATTTTACTTTTGTAAGTCCTAGAATTCATGATACACGAACTCTAGCCTTAGAGTTCTTAGCTTCTTTCAAAATCAGGACAAAACGGGGAATGGTCAGGCCAGTAGCAGGATTAACTTATAAGTTGCATTTTCATTCTTTGGTGGCAGATGTTGCTTGCAAGAGACATTTAACTACAAGTGGCTCTGCTGTGTTAGATTTCCTGGCAAATGAGGCTTATTGTAACCCTTTAGAAAGCAAGAGCTGTGGCCTATTCTTTGAACACCCTCAAAATTCCTTGTACCTTTCTGGGAAACTCCTGAGTCCTTAAGATAATATTAATAATTATTAATAGTTTATATCTCTTACAGTATAATGTATTAATAACATGAATGATATTAATAATCTTCCCTGCATTAAGCACTGTGTCAAACATTCTACATCCATGATCTCTTTAATCCGACCCATTCACTTTTTATTATTGTTTTCTCATCACCATCCTGCAGATGAGCCTCCACCATTTGGGACCTGGTGCCTGGTGGTTCAACCCAGGTGTCCAGGGCATGAAGAGGAAAGGAACTTGGGATTTGTCTGTGCTGCTCCTGGTCTTTCCCTTCTTTTCCTTTCTAAACAGGCATTGGGACTGAAGAGGGTGCTATCTCCAGCCTAACTCTCTGCACCAGAAGACACCCAGCAGACCTCTCCACTTTCCCCAGAAGGACGCTTGGGGTAGGGATCCTCCTGAAGAATTTTGCCAAAAGCATCTTGTGAGAATACCTCTGGTGCCTCTGGGATGGTGACTGAGGGACAGCAATTCTGAGCAGGCGGCAGTTTCATTCAGTGCATGGGCAGAATCTGGACTTCCTCGCTAGTGTCATTCCAGAAACTGCTCCCATCCATGAGCCCTCGGTTGTGATGAACTAACTCCGAGTAAGAGAAATGACAGGTTAACTTGCCTCTCATTTGTTTTCCATAATAAATGGAATATTTCCTTGAACACTTTAAGTCATTAACATTTCAATTTATTCATACTCTTTCTTTCTGGCATCTTAATGGCAATATTACAGGATTATATCTGCCGTCTAACCATCAGCTTTGATGGCTCTTGGCATGCCCAAAGGGGCTGCTGCCACTGCCTTTGCTGGCCTGTTGGTTTGAGGAGGCAGTTTGTTTTTTTTAACACTGTCCAACCTACCTTTTTGCACGGCGTTGTTAAAGGGGGAAACAAAGCCACTGCATGAAGTGGTGAGGAACAGCGTGAGGGTCCACACTCACTCTGGTCGTGTACCAGGCGCTGCTCCAAGCACTTGTGTGTATTCACCTATTTAATTCACCCACCACCCTTCGTGCATGCAGGTGTGCTAAGTCTCTTCAGTCGTGTCTGACTCTTTGCAACACTATGGACTGTAGCCCACCAGGCTCCTCTGTCCAGTATTCCTGCCCACTCCAGTATTCTTGTCTGGGATTCTTCAGGCAAGAATACTGGAGTGGGTTGCCATGCCCTCCTCTAGGAGATCTTCCCAACAAACCTACGAGGCAGCATCTATTGCTATCATCACATCCACTTCTAATGGCAAGGAAGCTGAGATACAGAGAGATTGAGTGACCTGCTCAAGGTCACACTAGGTTAGTAAGTGGCAGGGCTGGGCTTTGAACCTGTGCCATCTGGGTACAGACTCCATATCCTTCCTTCCTACATTATGTCTTCCCTGGGGATTCATGAGTCCAAGCAGATTCCACATGTTCTAGCCATGCCTTTCCTTCTCTGTGACCTGACTGTTAAATATACATTAGTACTCCTGCTGTGTTGTCTTTGGGTTAAAAGGATGGGAGGGGAGTGGCAAAGTGGTGATGGCATGATGTCTACTTCACCATGCTTCACCATCCTTGCATCTAACCTCCCAACTGTAGACTTTATTAAAGATCCATGGCCTTTGAGAAGCTGTTAGGTTTAAAATACATGAAGGTAAGCATGCATGCCTGCTCAATTGCTAGGTCGTGTCTGATCTGTGACCCTGGACTGTAACCTGCCAGGTTCCTCTGTCCACGGGATTCTCCAGGCAAGACTACCAGCATGGTTGCTCGGTCCTCCTGCAGGGGATCTTCCTGACCCAGGGATAGAACCTGTGTCTCCCGTGTCTCGTGCATTGCATATTCTTTACCCCTCAGCCACCAGCCCCACATGAAGATATAAGTGAGGATAAATTTAATGAACAAGTTGAGAATGCCCTCCTACCCCAGGTTTTACCATCTGAAGATCAGAACTGAGTCCATGTGCAGGTCAGCAGGCATGCCTGAGAACTAGGAAACTTTCTGAATTTATTGGCACCACTCCTCTAGATTACAGGTGAATTTTCAATCAGGCTTCCACAAATCAGGCCCCGAATGTCTCTCAGTGCATCTCTGAGTACATATCAAACTGTCTGGGCACATGCCGGGAGGTAACTTAAGGTAGCAACAGAGATGTATGTTTGTCTCCTTCAAAGCGATGCATCAAAATAATTATGCCTGTGCTTTTGGTCACAGAAGCACAAACTGAGGCTGCTGATGTGGAAAGGGAAAGAGACTCAGAGGAATATTTTAATTTTAGAAAACAGGCCTTACCATTAAAGAAATTGCCCTCTTTAATTCATTAAAAATTACCACATTCCTTTCAAATGAGAATAAAACTAGTATTTCTTAATGCCGTTCATCACTAATATTATGCCAATTATTGCATTACTTTTGGTTGATAAATATTCAGAGGATAAATGAAGCCCACAAGATGGATTAATTCTACAGCAGCACAAACAAAAATCTTTCAATATTTTATATCACATAATTAAATGCTGTTTGTTGTTTCTAGAACCAGGACTTGGAACATGTTAATTAATTGCTTCAAGAAGACAGTAAGACATGTCTCGTGGTTGATATTTGGAGTCAGATATTTATAAACACTGCTAACCCTGATGATGAATTATGTGTGCAGAATAAATCCTACCTGCAGAAGTCTGGGGGCACCATGCCATAGACATTGATCCTGTCACAGAGCTCCAGGGCTATCGTCATTGTGAACCAGCCAGTGCTGAGCCAAGTGTTGGAGATCTTCCTGGAAGGAACAATAGTTTAGTCTGCAAGCTGGTAAAGTAATCACTATTGCAAAGAGTCGGACACGACTGAGCAACTGAACTGAACTGAACTGAACTGATACCCCTTCCATCTTAAATCTTATCTGGAACAAGGATGGCTATATGCACACACTCTCTCTCTCTTCATTTGATAAACAGCCAGAACTTGACCAGACAGCAATATGTTACCAATACCACCATATTCCATGACACAATGGTAAATGATGCCGATGTTCCATTATGGTGGGTTCTTAAGGGACTTCTACGTAGTCATGATCAATGTTTATGTGCAAGTTATTACCAATTTCTTTTTAAAAAATATTTATTTATCTATTTATTTGGCTGCATTAGATCTTACTTGTGGCATGAGGGCTTGGTTGCCCCATGGTTTGTGGGATCTTCATTTCACAACCAGGGATAGGATCCATGTCCCCTGTATTGGAAGGTGGATTTTAACCACTGGATCACCTGGGAAGTCCCACCACTCAATTTCTTGTAAGACTACAATCCTCATGTGTCAAATATTTTTTAACTAGAATATTTGACTAGCTATAAATATTCTTTTTTCTCCAAGCAGGGTGGATAATGAAGAGATTATTGAAATGAATAAATACAGTTATCTTTATCTACCAATTGATCGATTGACCAATCAAATGGTTGTAGGGTAGAAGCTTGCCTTTAACTAGACTATGACATCCAAATCTTGACTGAATGTCTTTCCTTAAAAGAAGTCCATTCAGTTAGGAAGGGACTAATGATCACAGGAAGAAGACATAGGAATGCTTATGTTTAATTGAGTATTTGCTTTATTTTCCATCAAAAGAGTCAGAGCCCTATGAAAATTTTTATTAGAAGACCAAAAATTGACAGAATGTAAGGATTGCATTGGTGGGTTTCAACATTCATTCATTTACTCATTCAAATATCTGTGTTGAGCTCTAACCACATGCTGAGTCCAAGGGTAACTGTGGAGACATACCATCAAGGTCTCAGTTGACCTGTGAGGATGACTTGGTCCATCATGCTATGCTGCTGTGGATATTAATTTCAATTCCTTGGGGATTGCTGTTTTTATTTTTTTCCCCAGTGCTTATGGTAAGCCTCATTAGCCAGTTTTAAAACCTTATCCCCAAGGTCAGACTGCCTGACTTTGCGCAGCCATAGCACCATATCTGATTTGAGTAGTGGAGTTGCAGAAAAGCTTTTCTACCGGCACTGCATAATACCCCTCTTTAAGGAGGAAGAGTTTTTGTTAAGCAGTTTGCATTATCTCCATTTCACATAAGGAAAAACAATCAAAAAGGTGTTTTAAGAAGTCTTTTGTTTTATCACATACCTGACAGGAATGGGTAATTTAGTCATTCCTGAGCTCATGGCTTCAACTTTCAACTTCTTAATCCCTTCACTCATTTTTATTTTCCATTCTATTGTATCCTGATCCAGTAATATCCCAGGAAGTCCATTTAAAAGATTCTCAAGATGGAAATAACACAGATTTGTATCTTACTAGTTTCTATCATTCACCAGCTGAATGACCTGAGGCAGGTTACTACTATTCTTTGAGCCTTGATTTCTTATCCAGAAAGCAGGCATAGGAAGCTCTATCTTCCTGAGTAACTTGTAATTTCAAAGACTAAGAGAAACAACATCATAAGAAGTATAAAGTCTGGTACGTTGATACATCAAGGTCCCTTCCTCCTCTCTTGATTGGTAGGTGGGAGCAAATGAAGTAAATAATTCAGCCATTACTCTCAGTGCTTTTTAACACACACAAATAAACTGATATCCTTCTAACATGGCTACTGGCTCTTATGTAGAATCCATCATCAGTAGTTAGGGAAGTAATCAGAAAATTCTGGGACCTCCAGTCTGCACAGTATTAACAATCCTACGTCTTTCTCACCAGGACTATGTATTCCTAAGGCCTTTGGGACTGAGGGGGCAGTAGAGATAAATGGGGGAGGGGAAGGGAAGGCCGTGCCATGCCTTGTCTTCACCAAAGCTGTGACCTTGAGATGGCCAATTGTTCTAGACTTAAACTAGGTCAGTGAATAAGCAGGAGAATGTGGGGCCCAAGAAGACAATGACAGCTTATTGATATCCACAGATTCCTGATCCAGGAATCACACCTGTGTCCCTAAGATTTCAAGCTGTAGGAAACACCAAGAGGGCTTTTTCCCAGTGGCAGAAACTTCCCCACAACGTTGGCTTTCTTTTGTGTGATGTAGTAGAAATCATAAGCCACAGTCTGAAATACAGGAGGATGGGACTCTACAGTAAAAGGTTTAATGGGTAAAAATGGGGAGAATACAAAATGGAGGACTAAAGAAACCAAGATGAAGGCTTCTTTAAAGTGCCACTTAAAATTCCCCGGACCTGCAAAATAATAGCCTTTTGGAAAAGATCACATGCTACAGACACACAACTGCCCTGCACTGTCTGTCTAAAACGATTGAAACTCTTTTTCCAGCAAAGGAATATCTACTGTTTTTACACTTAATCAGCTGTAATGAAGGAATATGAAGAGCTGTCATGTGCTTATTAGGGAAAATGATCAGATATTCTTTTATATGATGAAGTAACACACTGAGCTGATAATTCTATAGTGCACACTAAATTACAATTAAAGGCCTTTCTGCTCCACCAGAATCTCATTTATAATCTCTATGGAAATATTCTTCCTGCAGTTATTTCATTTATGCTTCTTTTATCTAATTACTATAATATTGGTTCTGAATCATATTTTCCTAATGTACCCTTATTCAATTATAAAGTTATTTTCAAGTACAGTTACTTTCTATATCAAAGAATACCACTTGGCCATCTATGTCATTTGTCATGCTTCTTAATTGCAGATTGTTTCTGAGCCACTTTTTTCTTTACTTTTAAGTAGAGTGAACTTCCATAAACCAGAATCTACTGAATTATCCCATTTCTTCAAAATATGAGCCTGAAATGAATGTCCGGATCATGAGATGTGCAAAATCAGATATTCCATACTATGTGTATCTTTAATTCATGCTACTGTGTTAGGTTTCAAGAAGAGCATAATACAGGCAATACTGTTAGACACTAAATGTTTTGTGTTTTAGTTTACAGAAATAAGTTTGCTCTGAAGGGCTGTTTCTGACTTTGTTCTTTCAGCTTGGGGTACACTACAGATTAAGAATATGGACACATAAGAATATTGAGTCAGTACAAGATCAGCTTCTTTTTTGTAAGTATACTTAAAAAATATTTATTTATTTATTCATTTTTGGCTCTGCTGAGTCTTTGCTGCTGCACAGGCTTGCTGTAGTTGGAGAGAGCAGGGGCTACTCTCTAACTGTGGTGCTTGGGCTTCTCATTGCTATGACTTCTTTCATTGCAGAGCATGGGCTCAGTTGTTGCGCTGTGTGTGGGCTCATTAGTTTCAGTTCCCAGGCTCCATAGCCCAGGCTCAGTAACTGTGGCACACAGGCTTAGCTGCTCTTCTTCCCAGATCAGGGATCAAACCTGTGTCTCCTGCGCTGGCAGGTGGATTCTTAACCACTGAGCCACCTGGAAAACCCTTACTTCTTGCGTACTGCAAAAATGGTTTTCACTGGTCAGAATTTAATGAATTTGGTGAGTGGGTTATGTCTTAATGTGAGATTTTTTCCTAGAGGTCTGAGGAGAATCAGGATGGAATGACTATTCTCAAAGTTATCAACTTAATCCCTTAAGAAGATCCAGCATATGTGCAGGCTAAGTTGCTTCAGTCACGTTTGACTATTTGCAACCCTATGGTCTATAGCCCACCAGGCTTTTCTGTCCGTGGGATTCTCCAGGCAAGAATTATGGAGTGGGTTGCCATGCCCTCCTGCAGGGAATCCTCCAACCCAATCCTCCGACGCGGGATTGAACCCGTGTATCTTGTGTGTCTCTTGCGTGTCTCCAGCATGGCAGGAAGGTTCTTTACCTCTAGCGCCACCTGGGAAACCCCAAGAAGATCCAGAGCAATGCATAATTATTTGATATAGCTAACACTGCATCAGTGCTTCAGGAATACTTAAATCTAGCAAACAACTATTAAACTCAAAAGAGAAGTGTTTTCTATTGAAGAGAGTGGTTTTACTTATTTTGAATTTTCCAAATACAAAAATTGAAACTGTAAATAACTTCCTTCATTCTCCTTCTCTTATAAAATGCTCTTTTGGTTAAAGAACTCATACAAATGAGAAACAGTCTGTCTTATTTGTGGTTTTTAAAAGATAATGAATGACTGGATTTCATGACAGTGTGTGATGATGACAAGATCCCCCGTGTGATCTACTGACTGGGCTAACCATGGAATTAGTCACCTGGACCTCCAGGGAAGGAGGCCACAGTGCCAGCAGCTGGGTCCCACTCTTCTCATTCCATCAGAAATCATACTTAACTCTTGCCTGACCAGCCCTCCAAAGATCACAAAGATTTCCAGGATTTAAAAAGAAAGCTCTTCTCAATGAAGAATTTGGGGATAGTGAGTTCTATTCTTTCTTTAAGACTGCTCTCCATAATGAGTTGCTACTCAGCAGTGGCCACAGGACTGGAAAGGGTCAGTTTTCATCCCAATTCCAAAGAAAGGCAATGCCAAAGAATGCTCAAACTACCACACAATTGCACTCATCTCACATGCTAGTAAAGTAATGCTCAAAATTCTCCAAGCCAGACTTCAGCAATATGTGAATCGTGAACTCCCTGATGTTCAAGCTGGTTTTAGAAAAGGCAGAGGAACCAGAGATCAAATTGCCAACATCCGCTGGATCATGGAAAAAGCAAGAGAGTTCCAGAAAAACATCTATTTCTGCTTTATTGACTATGCCAAAGCCTTTGACTGTGTGGATCACAGTAAACTGTGGAATAGTGTCAGACTTTGTTTTTTTGGGCTCCAAAATCACTGCAGATGGTGACTGCAGCCATGAAATTAAAAGACGCTTACTCCTTGGAAGAAAAGTTATGACCAACCTAGATAGTATATTCAAAAGCAGAGACATTATTTTGCCAACTAAGGTCCGCCTAGTCAAGGCTATGGTTTTTCCTGTGGTCATGTATGGATGTGAGAGTTGGACTGTGAAGAAAGCTGAGCACTGAAGAATTGATGCTTTTGAACTGTGATGTTGGAGAAGACTCTTGAGAGTCCCTTGGACTGCAAGGAGATCCAACCAGTCCATTCTGAGGGAGATCAACCCTGGGATTTCTTTGGAAGGAATGATGCTAAAACTGAAGCTCCAGTACTTTGGCCACCTCATGCGAAGAGTTGACTCACTGGAAAAGACCCTGATGCTGGGAGGGATTGGGGGCAGGAGGAGAAGGGGACGGCCAATGATGAGATGGCTGGATGGCATCACTGACTCCATGGGCGTGAGTCTGGGTGAACTCCGGGAGTTGGTGATGGACAGGGAGGCCTGGCATACTGCGAGTCAGACACCACTGCGCGACTGAACTGAACTGAAGCTAGCCCAAAGGATTTAATACTTCCTATCCTTTATTTCTTGGGCTCTAAAATCACTAAGGGTGGTGAATGCAGCCATGAAATTAGAAGACACTTGCTTCTTGGAAGGAAAGCTATGACAAACCTAGACAATGCGTTAAAAATCAAAGACATCACTTTGCCATCAAAGGTCCATATAGTCAAAGCTATGGTTTTTCCAGGAGTCATATACAGATTTGAGAGTTGGACCATTAAAAAAGGCTGAGCTCTGAAGAATTGATGCTTTTGAATTGTGGTGCTAAAGAAGACTCTTGAGAATCCCTTGGACTGCAAGGAAATCAAAGTAGTCTATCCTAAAGGAAATTAACCCTGAATATTCATTGGAAGGACAGGGAGGCCTAGTGTGCTGCAGTCCATGGGGTGCAATTAGTCGGACGTGACTGAGTGACTGAACAGCGACATTCGTTAGAAAGACTGATGCTAAAGCTGAAGCTCCAATACTCTGGTCACCTGATGTGAAGAGCTGACTCCTTGGAAAAGACCCTGATGCTGGGAAAGATAGAAGGCAAAAGGAAAAGAGGGTGGCAGAGGATGAGATGGTTGGATAGCATCATTGACTCAATTTACATGAACTTGAGCAAACTCCGGGAGATAGTGGAGGACAGGGAAGCCTGGTGTGCTGCAGTCCATGGGGTCACAAACAGTTGAACATGACTTAATGACTGCTGCTGCTGCTGCTAAGTCACTTCAGTTGTGTCCGACTCTGTGCGACCCCATAGACTGCAGCCCACCAGGCTCCCCCATCCCTGGGATTCTCCAGGCAAGAACACTGGAGTGGGTTGCCATTTCCTTCTCCAATGCAGGAAAGTAAAAAGTGAAAGTGAATTTGCTCAGTCGTGACCTCATAGACTGCAGCCCACCAGGCTCTTCCGTCCATGGGATTTTCCAAGCAAGAGTACTGGAGTGGGGTGCCATTGCCTTCTCCGGACTTAATGACTGAAAAACAACAAATTCTTTATTTATCAGAAACTGGCTCAGGAACTATTTTTGTTAGGAAAGGGGTAAGTTATATCATTAAATGTGTATTAATTATAAAAGTACATGTTTTTAGAATTGAGGAAACGAGTAAAATTTAATTAGAGCAGTCCTATGAAGCCTAGTCACTGTGTGCTTTTCACATGTGAAGTTACTAAAAGGCTAGCTATTTTGTCCTAGACTATACAACTAGTGAGGGACAGAGTCAAAATTCCAACCCAGAGCTGTGTATTTGGACCCCGCACTGTTCACTGTGTACACCGCAGTGTTCCTTTCGATACCTGTAACTGTCCTTTTCTTCACTCAGATTTAGCCGATTCCTCACCCTTTATCTCTGCCTCCTCTCTGCCCACCCTGCCACCCCACCACCAGCCCTCCTGCCCACAGTCACAGGGATTCTTCTCCAACCCCTGCAAGTCTTCTCACGTCTCACCTTCTCATACCCATAAGGGCACTTTTCTCTCTGCTTCTCAGGTTCTTCTTTACCTGGATAAATACTTATTGACCTTGGCCTCTGCTTAAATACATCTTTGGGAGAAAATCTTTCCACCAGATCCTCATCTTCTAGACCAGTGCTTTTCAAAAGATTTGGACTTACAGTAAGAAATACATTTTACATCGTGATTGAGCGTATATGCTCACATGTATTACACATGGTTTTCATTTCATAGTTTTCTAAAGCACGTAATTTAGTGCTTTTTAGTATATTCACAGTTATGCCGTCATCATCCCTATCTACTTCTAGAATGATTTTATCACATCAAAAAGACGTCTCTGTATATGTATATTTTTATGTGTAAAACTGAAACAAATTTTATTTCATGAAATAATACTTTTCCTTACTTCCTGTGGGGAATGAATGCTGAAATTGTCTTTTATTACATCTATTCCATTCTTTCTATTATATTAAAAAAATCCTATAGTGACTCACCGCATGCATTTTGGGTCCCATCACGGATCTGTACCGAACAGTTCGGTAAGCCTTGCCCTGTCTCCCTGTCCCACCGGTCAGAGGACCGTTTTCTTCCCCTCACAAGCCCTAGCACATTGGCCACTACTTGGTGACTATCTGCCCACCCTAGAAGACTATATTCCTGGAGCCAGGCTCTACATCTGCCTTGTTTTTGACTATATGTGTTTCCCATACCAGATGCAGTGAAATAGCAGCCACTAATAAATATCTGTTGACTGAATAAATATTTACCTTTGAAGAGAAAAACAACCCTATGTACTTCTTTTTGGTTAGTGTTCACATGAGGAAATAAAATGCAAGAAACCTATTATCTTGCACTCACTACCAACGTAAGCCAGCAGCAGTGTCGCCTCTTCCTCCAAAGTAGGGATATGGCCCTGAATTATCCACATAAATACTCTCTTCACTTTGCCTATAAATTCAACTTAAACAGTCCAATCTCCAGGAGGACCCTACAGTGAACTCTGTCCACAGCATGAGCAGCGGGGCCATAACAAAAAGCCTTAAGCAAGAGCTTTTAGAAAGAATAAATCATTCCATGGGCAGTAACATAGGTGGACCTAGAGCTTGTCATATTAAGCAAAGTCAGTCAGAGAAAGACAAGCATCATATGATATCACTTACATGTGGAATCTTAAAAAAACCTGTATGAATAAACTTATTTACAAAACAGAGACAGACACAGATTTAGAATAAAAACATACCGTTACCAAAAGGGGTGATGAGGGAAAGAGATAAATTAGGAGTTTGGAATTAACCACTCCTATATATAAAACATATAAACAACAAGGACTTACACTACAGCACAGAGATTATATGAAATATCTTGTAATAACCTATAACAGAAAAGAATCTGAGAAAGTTTATATTACACATAAGTACACATATAAAAAATTATACATAGTTGTTCTCCATATATGTTCTCCATATATATACATACATATACATGTTCTCTCTCTCTCTCTCTCTCTCTCTCTGTATGTATATATATATTCACACACATGTACACACAAAACTGAATTGGGCTTCCCCCGTGGCTCTGTGGTAAAGAATCTGCCTACCAAGGCAGGAGACTTGAGAGCATGGGTTCAATCCCTGGGCCAGGAAGATCCCGTGGAGTAGGAAATGGCTCCCCACTCCAGTATTCTTGCCTGGAAAATTCCGTGGACAGTGGAGCCTCAGTGGGCTGCAGCCCATGGGGCTGTGAAGAGTCAGACAGGACTGAGCAGACATATAACTGAATTGCTTTGCTATACACCTGAAACTACAACATTGTAAACGAAGTATACTTCAATTAAAACAAATGATTAAAAATTTAAAGAAAAAGAAGCTTATTTGACATAAGCATTAAAAAAAAAAAAAAAGCTCCGCTCTTGGTGAATTGGCCAGCCAGGGAGAACGTCCTCGCCCTCGCCCGTCCCCCGTGCCACCTCTTGGCCTCGCCTCCGTACCTGTCTTTGCCGGTCTCGCGCTTGAAGAGCTCGTCGAACTGCAGCATCTTGTGGCGCGTGATCATGAAGGCCTTCAGCCGGGGCAGCACCTGGCTCAGCAGCTGCAGGTTGTTGTAGACCTGGCCCTTGCCATCGCGACGCATGTAGCTGCTGGGGCCCCAGAAGATGAACACGGTGCCC
>SJXQ01003355.1:459654-471575 GCA_006408695.1 Aepyceros melampus | reverse complement strand
TGGTGCGGTTGCCCACGTCCCGCCCGTAGCCGCGCGTGGGGGCGTCATTCATGCGAATGACACATTCAGTCTGGTCGATCTGGGCGCCTCGCCTGCCGCGCAGCAGCTGCCCGGAGCTCGTCACCAGGGCGCAGGCCCTGCAGCGCATCTTCAGCGGCTGCAAGGAGAGGGAGGAGGCCTCCATCAGCTGGCAATGCTCTTGGCACCAGCACTTCCCTGCGTCTGAGGGCTGCCTCTCTTTTTTCTCCTCCCTCTTGTGCCAAAATATACACCTGATGCTATTACCTCATCAGACTGGTGTCAGGGAGCACTCGACAACAGGAAAAGAGCCAGCAGTGACCTGTCAAACATGGGGATCTGGGCTTCACTGATATTAACGTATCAGACTATCATATCAATGTAACAAGCTTGCTGTGACTGCCATTTTACAGATAATGATACCCCAAGGCTCAGAGACATTTAAAAAAAATGCTCAGATACATAACTAGCAAGTAATGAAGTCGTGCTCTCAAATTCAGGTCTTTCTGAATCCAACGTTACCCCTAAGTTGAAGCAAAGACTATACTACAATGTGCTCTGACACTAGTTTTGATGCTCTTGATTCACCTGATTGGAAGTTAAGCATATATCAGTGTTCTTGGATGCTGTACAAATATATTTATCCTAAAAAGGTATCGTCTAAAAATCGTAGGAGAAAAAAACATGCAAATTGTAACCCCTCAGATGCCACAATTTTGAAATGACAGGATTCTTTCTCCCATTTTAAAGGAAGAGAGCAGGAAACTGAGTTGGTCCACCTTCAGAAATGAGAAGAAAGCCTTAAGCTCATGAGTGCACACTTGCCCTGTAGGGCCCTGGGCCTGCAGTCACCACCAGGGCAACGGCAAGGACAGGGCTCACCTCAACACCCTGAACCGCTGATGTGTTTTCTGAACAGCAATATTCCTCTATGTTATACATTTCCCTGATCGTGTTTAATGAGAAATATCTCAGTTGCTGTTTGAAGATAATGTAATTAGGGCCTGAGGCCAAGGCCAACAAGTGCACAAGAAACTGACAGCCAAGAGTGTTCCGAAGGACAGTTGCTCTATTATATTTTCCCCAGAGACTCTGTCCTCCTTCCCTGTTAACTTTGAACTGGACACACTGGGTCCATTCCCTGCACAGTCCCAGGATGTTGGTTCCAATTTTGTGCTGCATGTATTCAGCAGTTGTATATTTTCTCTGGGAGTTTCTTGAGCCATGGCTCTGTCTTCAGAATTGGACAAAGAGCACCCAAGGGCGGCCACCTTCCCTCACTGCAGAGTGGGGACGGGCACCCACACAGGATGGTCCAGACTCGGCCCTACCACCTGTTAACTTTGGGACCTTGGCCATTCACTAACCTCAAGTCTCAGTTTTCTCATCTTTAACTGGGGATAATTTATGCACCATTCCACTTAGCTAGAATGCATAGTATCAGCTTGAGTCATATGAAATTGCCAATATTTGACCTGCAAAATTATTAATAGAAATTGCATGCAGTTCAACCCAGTCCTTACTGTAGGACCTGGCACAGTGTCATTCATTAAGTGATGGCTGATTCAGGGATTATCAGGCGGAGTGGAGAGCATTGTAGGTCCGTACCAAGTCAGTATGTACTGATCACCCGGAGTCAATAACTGACACATGGGCTTATGAAATGGCAATTCTACCACTGCAAATTCTCATCATTCATTTGACATCAAGTTACTCTCAGGTGAGACTTCCCTGGTGGTTCAGACATAAAGAATCTGCCTGCAATGCAAGAGACCCAGGTTCAATCCCTGGGTTGGGAAGATCCCCTGGAGAAGGGAATGGCAACAGTTCCAGTATTCTTGTCTGGAGAATCCCCATGGACAGAGGAGGCTGGCAGGCTACAGTCCGCAGAGTCACAGAGAGTTGGACACGACTGAGTGACTTTCAGTTTCACTGCTCTTAGGTGACATGCACTGTGCTGGGCAGTAAGAATGCAAATGGAATGGAAAAACAGAATCCTTCAAAGTTTATACTTTAGTAGCATGCAGCGGATCAGTAAAGATGTGCAATAAAACATGACACATTGCAGGGCTGTGCCTCAGTGTTAGTAAAGGGGCTGTTTGGAGCAGAGCAGAGCAGGGGACATAAAGGAAAGAATGAACTAATATTAATATTAGTTAATATTTCTGGATGTCCTCTATGTGCCGGGCACTGTTATGAGCTTTTTATATAATTGCATTAATTCTTCGATAACCCTATAAGAAAGATACATCATCACCCCTATTTTACTAATGAGAATATTGAGGAGTGGAAAAACAACTCTGTTTATTAGGGGTTATTTGGGCTTTAGCATCAAAAGTCTTATATCCTGGGAAACTTCTACTCATGTGGATGCCCACTTAAAACATTTCTACGAAGATGCCTGGGGCAGGTGCAAATAGACATTATCAAATGATGATTAGGGTCAGGGGACACAGAGTCTAAAGCAGACTTCACCACAAATCAGGTACTTAACTTTCTCACTCGTAAAACAAAGAGAGGGCCAACTAAGATGCTAATAGCCAGATGACATTCATTCGTTCATTCATTTAAAAGACATTCATTGAGCACTTAATATACCCTTGAGGTGCGGTGTAACTCAGTCCATTTGCTTGATAAGGTCACTTTGTAAGATTTCATTCCACTGGACCCCAAGGCCATTGGAACCTGCTTTTTCTTATCAGACTCACCTAGAAGTATTAATCCTGACTTTTCCAGTCTGATCTATAATTTCTAGATATTGTGCTCATTTTTACTGGGGAAAAATTCCAAAGTAAGTTCCCAGCATCTCTTTCCCTGTAATGAATTATTCTACTGTGGTTCTCAGAGCACAGGCTGCTTGATGGGTGAAACTGGTAACCCCTCTGAAGATTCCAAGCACTTCTCTCTCTCTCTCTTTCTCCTATGCCCATGTGAGGCCAGATGAAGACCCTTTTAGGGAAGGTCAACATTCCTGACTGTGCCATACAGAGCCTCTGTGATACCTGGGCACCATCAGAACACACTGGGATCTACCCTGTCCCAGAAAGCCCTCCCTCATGCGCACCTGCCTGAGCTCTGAGGTATATTGATTACCTTGGACACCAGCACCCTCTCTTTGTGTTGCTCAGATGCACCAAACAATGCAGAAAAGATCGATGTCTGAATTATGCCTTAAGTGCCTTTCAGTAAGTGGAGCCAATAAAATGACAGTAACTGTTCTAAACATAATGTTACACTTCCTGCCGTTGACAAGAGCATGTACCAAAGGCTGAATCCCTTCCAAAGGAGGAAATGAAGTCTCTTTCCTGCTTTCAGAGGGACTAAGGATATCTTGGGAGGTGGAATTACTCTACAGATTTTGGGACCCAGGTTCTTGGAGTGTTACTCCTCTGAGACAGCCTTGCTCCTCCACATCACAGGACCATGACCATCCTGAGTGTCTAATGAAACGGGTGGATATATTCATGCCTTTGTGAGTTAAGATTCCTGACGGAGTATTGACAGTCTTCACTTAAGCACCCAGATGCTGAGTTGATGAATTACACAGAGGAGTTTGGGAAAGTGAACTTAAGGCTGTGCTGGCACACCTGGGAGGGGAACCTGCACCAAGGATGCAAGAGGGGTAGCGGCTCCCGGTGAACGCACTGCAGCCCTATCCTTTCCTTTCTTTCTTCTCACAGTATTCAGCCTCCCCGAGTCTCGGGGACATTTTCCTTAAAGCCCCATTTGGCTAGGTGTCCTGACCATGGTAGGAAACGTGAGCACCCATATTAGGTCACTCTAAAATCTCTCTTGCTTCCTGACTCGTAAAAAACACTCAATTGCTACTGAATAGACAGCTGAGTTGATAAGTGAGTGAATGAAACTCAACCTCTACCCTTCTCTGTCCTCTGAGAAAACCTACACACATAAAAAGAAGACATCATGTGATGCCCTAACCAACAATTTGCCTGCAGCCCTATGTACCAATGCCATGGAGAGAAGCAGGGGAGAGCGCGGTGGAAGCTCTGTCTGCAGAGAAGGAGGCTGGGCTGTTTGCCTCAAGGCAGCCACTTGGCCCAGGGAGTCATAATGGCCAGAGCCCAGGGCACTGCTTGGAATGAATGGCTGACTGGGAAAATGGCCCAGGACACAGTAAGGGCCATTAAACCCAGCCAGTTATTAATCCCCAGTAAGAGCTCGATGCCAAGGTCATTAGAGCTATTGTGCGGTGAAAAATGCTGAGGAAAGTCTGCAAGGCACAGAGGAGTTTCCCTTTGTCCAGGCCACTGATGCTCAGGCCCTAGGAGTGCGGTGCACAGGAGTGTGCAGGGAGCCGCTGAGGGAGCGTGCACATATCACACACACACATGCACACACACACAGATGTGGGCACACACAAGTTTACCATTTTATTTCTGCTGTCACTTATGCTTTTTGATAATATAAAGATTTCACATCAGCCGACTTCCCTGGGTTGGGGAGTCCCCTGGAGAAAGGACCGGCTACCCACTCTAGTATTCTGGCCTGGAGAATTCCATGGACTGTATAGTCCATGGGGTCACAGAGTTGGACATGACTGAGCGACTTTCACTTTCACTTCCTAGGACAGTGGCTGCCACTTACTGGGGGCTCATGAAAGTGTGAATGAGCTTCTCTCTCCATCCCCTACTCCTGGGGGAAAAAAACCCCAACAACTCTACAATCAGGAATAGGGGAGAATGACAACTTTCATCACAACTTACTCCTTTGGGCCATAGTGACAGGGGCAATTCCTGCTTGAGAAAGTATGCTCAGGAAATCAAGGTTTGATTTCTGTCACAGTTCAAAGAGCAAGAGCAGAAGGAATTCTCCCTGTGACCCAGCTGATGCCTCCTGAGCCTTTCTTAAAAGAACAGACCAGGCCAAGTCAAATTAAACTTGACACCTGAAACACTCAGTGATATCCTTGCAAACATTTGCAGCATGGCTATCTTGGGCTTCAGTTTTTAAAATTCTGATTTATTTGGCAGAAAGAAATGCACCTCAGAACATGATGTCCATTAGTTTGGTAATGAGACCAGTCTTGCTTAGGGAGCTGACTCTTGGTCTGGAGCAAACATAAGATATATTAAATGGCTTCAGGTATTTCAAGAATCTCTGCACTTTTCAAGCTGAGGTTTTCCTGTAATTACTGGGCTGTTATTACCTGTCAATCTCTGTTTAGCCTGACACTGGGTATAAGGCACTCTGGTTATTTAATATGATTCACTGGAAAAATGTTACTCCTTCAAGTTGCTCCTCTCCCTTTTGTTCAATGACATGCCCACTCATTAGCCAAGAAGCCCTCCTCTAGCCACCCAATGCTACTTTCCATGATTTCTGTCCACTATCTGGCTGAGGATGAAGGAACACTTTGGGCAGGAGTTAGTACTAAACAGTGTTTAAAATATGGCCTTTGGGACTTCCCTGGTGGTCCAGTGGTTAAGAATCCAGCTGCTAATGTAGGGAACATGGGTTTGATTCAGGCAACTAAGCCTGTGCACCCTAGAGCCTGTGCTCTGCAACAAGAGAAGCCACCACAATGAGAAGCCCACACACGGCAACTAGAGAGTAGCCCTTGCTTGCTGCAACTAGAGAAATCTTGGCACAGCCATGAAGACCCAGCACAGGCCCCCAAATAAATAAATAAATGAAACAAAATATGGTCTTTGGAGTCACTGGCTGTGAACCTACTTCTCCCATTCCTTAGGTGGATAACCTGGGGCAAAGTGGCTTAGCTTCTCCGAGCCCCAGTTTCTTCATCCATGATCAGGATATAGTAGAGTCAATCTCAAAGAAGTTTGCCCTTTCAATTAATGATGTGCCTTCCACCTTGTTGCTCAAGGTAAAATTCTAGGATCATTCTCAACACCTCTTTCTCCACCCTGTACAGAGCATCCAACCCTATTGGATCTATCCTAAGATGTCTCAGATACTAGCACTTCTCACCATCTCTGCTGTCACCCTCTTCTTCAAAGCCACCATCATCTCTCTTTAGCTCCTGCTGCACACTCTTTAATTCTTTACTTTCCTCATTCTTTCCCTCTTCCATGTTCCCATATCCACAAAGCTTCTGGGGTGACTTTTAATGTGTAACTAACAGAGAGTTCTGTCCAAGATGATGCCAATGCCACACTATTTGACTACTATGGCTTTGCAATATAGTGAAATCAGGGAGTGTGGTGCCTCTACTTTGTTCTGCTTTCTGTTAATTACACTGCCATCTCTCCATTGCCTATGGCCTGATGTGATTTATATTAGCTATTTCCCCACCCAGGACACTCTTCTCCCGATCCTTGCATGATGACACTTTTATATTCTTCAAATGTTATCTCAGTCTACCCCTCCTTTGCCAGAAACCTTCCCTGAGCCCTCAGGTTCCACTGCCCTCCTTTGCCATCTTCTGCGACACTCTCTCCATTATCCAGGCTTATTTTTAAACTCATACATCACCACCTAAAGTAATCTGTATATGGCTTGTGTGTTTACATGTTTATGTCTTTCTCCCTGCTAGAATGTAAGCTCCAAGAAATGTGCGATTTTGTCTTACTCACACTGTGTCTTCAGCATCAAGAACAATGCTGAGTGTAAAAAATAAGTTCAATAAGTATTTTTGAATGAAAGACTGAAGGATAAAGCATATAGCGCTTACCACAGCGCCGGGTACATCAAGAATATGAAGAAATGCGCTTAATGTATTTAAGTGTCACCATTCTACCAACTAGTAACCAGTCTAATATTTTCTGGCCTGGGTAAGTAGGTTGATATTTTCTAAAGAGAAGTATTTGAATTCTCCTGCACATGTCACAACCACTTTCAGCATTAGGTAACCTTCAAAGAGAGGCCCAGGAAATCCCATTAGGTTTGTTTTTTTTTTAATTTTAATGGATTTGCATTCTATTACTTAAATGTCTTTAGACAACTTTATTTATATATAATGTACATACCATACAGTTCACTCCTTTTAAATGTAAGTTCAATGATTTTAAGAATATTTACAGAGTTTTATGACCATCACCATGATCTAGTTTAAGAACATTCCTGTAATCCTAAAGAGATGCACATCTCTGCCAATACATGTTATTTTTCATCTTATTGATAACAGTCCTTCTTACAGGTATGAGGTGATATCTCATTGTGATTTTGGCTTGTATTTCCCTGATGATTAAGGAGAGGTGGCAAGAATACACAGAACTGTACAGAAAAGATCTTCATGACTAAGATAATCAGGATGGTGTGATCACTCACCTAGAGCCAGACATTTTGGAATGTGAAGTCAAGTGTGCCTTAGAAAGCATCACTATGAACAAAGCTAGTGGAGGTGATAGAATTCCAGTTAAGCTATTTCAAATCCTGAAAGATGATGCTGTGAAAGTGCTGCATTCAATATGCCAGCAAATTTGGAAAACTCAGCAGTAGCCACAGGACTGGAAAAGGTCAGTTTTCATTCCAGTCCCAAAGAAAGGCAATGCCAAAGAATGCTCAAACTACCAAACAATTGCACTCATCTCACATGCTAGTAAAGTAATGCTCAAAATTCTCCAAGCCAGGCTTCAGCAATACTTGAACCTTATTGAACTTCCAGAGGTTCAAGCTGGTTTTAGAAAGGCAGAGGATCCAGAGATAAAATTACCAACATCCACTGGATCATCAAAAAAGCAAGAGAGTTCCAGAAAAACATCTATTTCTGCTTTATTGACTATGCTAAAGCCTTTGACTGTCTGGATCACAATAAACTGTGGAAAATTCTGAGAGAGATGGGAATACCAGACCACCTGACTCTACAGAAATATCAATAGCATCACTTTTTTCCCCCTCTTAATTTTAAAGTTCAACAGATTTCTTCAAGGCAAAATAGGATTTCAAACCAAATCTGAGACAACTGTTAACCATAGGAACACCAAAATTTGTACTAGAATTATTCTCCTTTATTGGTATTTGAAGGCTAGTTAGTTAAAATCTCTTACTAGAAAATGCACCAATAAACTTTTTAAAATGATTGATAATTGACTGGGGACTGTCAGTGAGTAGTGTGATCTGGGTAAAGAAGCAAACAGAAAGATTAGTTGTATTTCAAAGGAAATTGCTGTTCTCCACCTGCTACCCATATTTCTAGACTATTTTAAGCTTCAGTTTTGTGATCTATCTACACACTATGATTCTGGTATTAGCCTAAATGGAAGAACTCTAACAGTGCCCAAGAACTCAGGACCGATTTTTTAGTTTGGGTAATAGATTTTGTCAGTTAATAGCTTTAGGATGAGAGAGGAGAAGGCAATGGCACCCCACTCCAGTACTCTTGCCTGGAAAATCCCATGGACGGAGGAGCCTGGAGGGCTGCAGTCCATGGGGTCGCTGAGGGTCAGACACGACTAAGCAACTTCCCTTTCACTTTTCACTTTCATACACTGGAGAAGGAAATGGCACTCCACTCCAGTGTTCTTGCCTGGAGAATCCCAGGGATGGGGGCGCCTGGTGGGCTACCATCTATGGAGTTGCACAGAGTCGGACATGACTGAAGCGACTTAGCAGCAGCAGCAGGATGAGACAAATAGGATATGAAGAACAATAGGACTGAACTAGAGTCTAAATTCAGGTGTCACCATTGGACAATTGCACTCATCTCCCATGCTAGTAAGATCATGCTTAAAATCTTGACTCTAGGCTTGAGTACTATGCAAAACAAGAACTTCCAGATGTCCAAGCTGCATTTAGAAAAGGAAGAGGAACCAGAGATCAAATTGCCAACATTCGCTGGATCATAGAGAAAGCAAGGGAATTCCAGAAAAACATTTACCTCTGTTTCAACAACTACACTAAAGCCTTGACTGTGTAAATCATAACAAACCGTGGAAAGTTCTTAAAGACAGGAATACCAGACCATCTTACGTGTCTCCTGAGAAACCTGTATGCGGGTCAAGAAGCAATAGTTAGAACCCTCTAGGGTACAACTGATTGGTTCAAGATTGAGAGAGCAGTACGATAGGGCTGTCTGCTATTACCCTGATTGTTTAACCTATATGCTGAGCACTTCATGAGAAATGCTAGGCTGGATGAGTTACAAGCTGGAATCAAGATAGGCAGGAGAAACATCAACAACCTCAGATATGCAGATGATACCACTCTAATGGCAGAAGGTGAAGAGGAACTAAAGGGCCCTTTGAGGGTAAAGGAGGAGAATGAATGAGCTGGCTTAAAACTAAGTATTTAAAAAACTAAGATCATGGATCCAGCCCCATCACTTCAGAGCAAATAGAAGGGGAAAGGGTGGAAGTAGTGACAGATTTCCTTTTGGAGCTCTAAAATCACTGTGAATGGTGACTGCGGCCATAAAATCAGAAGGCAATTGCTCCCTGGCAGGAAAGATATGACAAACCTAGGCAGTGCTAAAAATCAGAGACATTACTCTGCTGACAAAGATCCATATAGTCAAGACTATGGTCTTCCCCGTGGTCACATACAGTTGTGAGAGCTGGAGTGTAAAGAAGGCAGAGCATGAAAGAACTGATGCCTTTAAATTGTGGTGCTAGATAAGGTTCCTGAAAGTCCCTTGGACAGCAGGGAGATCAAACCAGTCAGTCATAATGGAAATCAACCCTGAATACTCACTGGAAGGACTGACGCTGAAGCTGAAGCTCCAGTATTTCGGTCATCTGATGTGAATAGCCAACTCATTGGCAAGTCCCTGATGCTGTGAAAGACTGAGGGCAGAAGGAGAAGGGATGACAGAGGATGAAATGGCTGGATGACATAATGCAATGGACATGAATCTGGGCAAACTTCGGAGACAAGGAGGGACAGGGAGGCCCGGCATGCTGCAGTCCATGGGCTCACAAAGAGCTGGACATGACTGGGTGACTAAACAACAATAGATTTTGTCAATTAATGGCTTTAGGATGAGAAAAACAAGATATGAAGAGCAACAAGCCTGAACTAGAGTCTAAATTTAGGTGTAACATCATGGCAGGGTGGCAGAGAGGGGATGGCACATGAGGAAGTGGGCAGGGTGTGACCACAGGAGATACTATGAATCCCTTTAGGCCAACGGAATCTATTCTATATTCCTGTTAACCTGCTCTGATCTTTTAAAAATATGTGGTTCACAGAAGAATCTGAATGATCTTTTAAAAACCATAGTTGGAATAAGTAATTGCCAAAGAGTCATTAGAATTGATGGTTTAGGAGAAGTCCACATTTTCCTGGTTTCCAAGATCAACAACTGTGGGTAACATATTTGATGAGGCTTTTGCCTATGCAAACATCATTCATCTTGCCACCTTCATTTGCTTTATTCCCTTAACAGTTCTTTAGTCACAAGTATTTCTGCAGATAAACCTCACTCATCATTCTATCCTATAGTCTAAATTAAGAAGGATACCTCGTGATATTGTTCTTAATATTTAGGTAGCACATAGCTATAATCAGTTTTCATAAGGCTGCCTGCACAGTATGTTCCACACATAGTTATCTTCACGCCCTTGCAACCCAGTGGACTTTAGTACACCAGGCTTCCTTGTCCCTCAGTTCAGTTCAGTGGCTCAGTCGTGTCCAACTCTTTGCGACCCCATGAATCCCAGCACACCAGGCCTCCCTGTCCATCACCAACTCCCGGATTTCACTCAAACTCATGTCCATCGAGTCAGTGATGCCATCCAGCCATCTCATCCTCTGTTGTCCCCTTCTCCTCCTGCCCCCAATCCCTCCCAGCATCAGGGTCTTTTCCAATGAGTCAACTCTTCACATCAGGTGGCCAAAGTACTGGAGTTGCAGCTTCAATATCAGTCCTTCCAATGAACAACCAGGACTGATCTCCTTTAGAATGGACTGGTTGGATCTCCTTGCAGTCCAAGGGACTCTCAAGAGTCTTCTCCAACACCACAGTTCAAAAGCATCAGTTCTTCAGTGCTCAGCTTTCTTTATAGTCCAACCCTCTCATCCATACATGACCACTGGAAAAACCATAGCCTTGACTAGACGGACCTTTGTGGAGAAAGTAATGTCTCTGCTTTTTAATATGCTATCTTATTTTAGTTTAAAAAATATTTAAAACTGAGGAAAAGTATATTTACTTACCTATTTACCATATTTGGTGTTCTTTGTCCTTTGCCCAGATTCAATGTTCCATCTGGCATTATTCCCCTCAGTCTGAAGTACATTTTTTAAAATACTTCTTATATTGCTAGTCAGCTGGCAACAAACCCTCTCAGGCTTTGTTAGTATTCAAAGAAATATTTAAAGAAATATTAATAACCTCAGATAAGCAGATGACACTATCCTTATGGCAGAAAGCTAAGAGGAACTAAAGAGTCTCTTGATGAAAGTGAAAAAGGAGAGTGAAAAAGTTGGTTTAAAACTCAACATTCAAAAAGCTAAGACCATGGCATCTGGTCCCATCTCTTCATGGCAAATAGATGGAGAAACAATGGAAACAGTGACAGACTTTATTTTCTTGGGCTCCAAAAGGATTGCAGCCAAGAAATTAAAAGACGCTTCCTCTTTGGAAGAAAAGTTATGCCCAACGTAGATAGCATATTCAAAAGCAGAGACATTACTTTGCCAACAAAGGTCCATCTAGTCAAAGCTATGGTTTTTCCAGTAGTCATGTCTGGATGTGAGAGTTGGACCATAAAGAAGGCTGAGTGTTGAAGAACTGATTCTTTTGAACTGTGGTGTTGGAGAAGAATCTTGAGCGTCCCTTGTACTGCAAGGAGATCAAACCAGTCAATCCTAAAGGAAATCAGTCCTGAATATTCATTGGAAGGACTGATGCTGAAGCTGAAGCTCCAATACTTTGGCTACCTGATGGGAAGAACTGACTCATTTGAAAAGACCCTGCTGCAGGGCAAGATTGGAGGCAGGAGGAGAAGGGGATGACAGAGGATGAGATGGTTGGATGGCATCAC